>JAGFZM010001550.1:191248-204283 GCA_017657215.1 Limnothrissa miodon | reverse complement strand
CCCCCCCCCCCCCCCCCCCCCCCCCTCTCTCTGTCTATTTCCAGGTACCCGCGGGGTCTTAAAGACTTGAAAAAGTCTTTAATTTAGTATTAATAAATTAAGGCCTTAAAAAGGTATTACATTTTATTTACATGTCTTAAATTTTGTTCATAAAGCGTCAGTTTGTTAAAGCAGGCACCAATACACTCCTGTACCTTCAGTGTTAGCATTAGCGCCGTTTTTAAAATTATGTTCCCTGACTCCGAAATTGCGGCTACTTTCTCACGCGGAAGCAACAAGGCCGGTCTCGCCCCATATATTAGCGCATTCAATCTTGGTATTTTGGCTTGCACTTCATGGGTCATGCAAAGGCGGCGGACCTGCTTGGTAATTTCAAGGCAAGTAGTTACAGCTATGTTTTCTTTAGAATACTTCGTTTTTTTTTCAGATGTTAATGAATGATATTTATATACTAACTCAAAGTCCTTATAGGCAGAGTGTCTAGGATACTGTGAAGCTCTACACAAGAGAATATTTGTTTTATATGCTAGGCTAACTCAATGCTGTACAATCACATTAGCATGGAGAGGAAAGATGGCTAACTTAAGAGCCCTGAATCTGTCTAGTTTCCCGATGAATGTTTGAGTAATTTCACAACATAATATTTTTCTATTGCTAGAATACAGTTTTGTGGATTGTCATGTGGTTATTATGTTTTTTTGGCAATATTAGATTATCATTACATGTATACAGATTAACAAAATGCAGTGATTGAGTAACCACGATTCTAGATGTTTTATTGGGATTTCCAAGATTATTTGCAGTTTAGAGTAGTTTTTTTTTTTATTCATAACTTTTCATACAGTCTGGCAAACTTCAGGAGAAACATAGCTGTGAAATAATGCATAGGCTTACCCTGTATAATATGCTATATTTAGAGGTTACAGAGTGCTTTGATATTGTATGACAGTATACACAGTGGGTTGTGAGAGAGACATACACCTCTCACACAGTTGCTGTGTTTTGTTACACTGAGTTTACACTGTTGCACCAAGCTCCAAAGGCTGTAAGCTCCTTTGAATTACAATTTATTGTTTGTTAAAGTTTTTTTGATTTGATTTGATCATTTGATTATTGATTAGACCTATATCCTTCCATCTTCCATCCTTCCATCTATTCCAGGAAAGGTGTGATGTTGGTCTTACATTTCACTTAAAGTTTTCTTATAAAGGTCTTAAAAAGTCTTAAATTTACGATTAAATGGGGGGGGGACCCTGATTTCTTTAGTCTCCTTTATGACTCTTCACGGGCAAAGGCCTGCAATTGCGGATGAACTGGGGCTGAATCATTGTGTTCAGCAATTACACTGATTTATCAAAGACGGGGCCATTTGCTCCATGTCCTCAGTGCAGACTGTAGGGGCTGGGCGTCCGCTGGCCGCTCTTGTTGTAGCTCCTTAACCATCGGTAATTTGGATGGATGTCTGTCCTTGTCTCGCATTCGCTCGCCTGCTTTTCCCTCGTCTTAGCACTCAACCTATTTTCTCTTTCGTTGCTTCCGATTTCATTTTTTTTTTTTTTTTAATCCTCCCCCTCGTTTGTTTGTTTCTTCAGCTCAAAAATGCTCTTTATTTGTATGTGTGTGTGTGTGTGTGTCATTGGTGTCAGCGCGACTGAATTTAGTATCACTGTAAGATAGGGTGCATACATAATTAGGTCTCCTCCCACTCAAAATCCGTTCCACTTTCACACAAGCTCCCATACAACCTGATTGTTCTTTCTCTCTCTCTCTCTCTCTTTCTCCCTCTCCCTCTTTCTCGCTCTCTCTCTTTTCACCACCATGCTCCCCTTCTCTCTCTCTCCTTCCTTCATCACTGCTTTTCCCTTTCCTTTTCTCTTGTCATTGCAAGCCCTCCTGTAGTCAGTCCCTCTGTCCCAATCTCTGTCTGTCTGTGGTTCTTTTTTGTCTTTTGCTCTCATCTCTTTCCTGGCTCTGCCCCCCTCCTCCCATCTCCTCGTCTCTCTGAACGTTCCCGTGCTCCTGTAGCTTTTATCGTATGTTAATCGCTAAATGCGTAATTCTTGGCACTCATCAGTGCTCGTTTATGACACCATATTCTTCTCTCTTCCTCTCTCTCCCTCTCTCCCTCTCCCTCTCCCTCTCTCTCTCCCTCTCTCTCTCTCTCTCCCCCCCCCCATGGCAGCAGCCACTTCACACACACACTTTATCCTTCACGCTTATCAAGCCTAATTGGCCCATGTTGCCTGATAAGTTTGGTTGTACGCTTTTGTGTGTGTGAGCGCGTGTGTGTCCCATGAATAATATATGCAGTTGTTGTTGAAGTTACAGTTGGGTGTAAGAGTGCGTGAGGGAGAGGGAGAGAGAGATGGAGAGAGAGAGGCAGTGGTGGTGGTGTTTGATCCCTGGCACAATAAATGGGTATCCTACCTCAGGGGCAGCTAATGAGACAGGATGTATGTGAAGGGAAAGAAAGGGTTTAAACACGATGCTGGCTGGCGTCATCATACCACAGCGTTAAGCTGTAGCAATTTTCTCTCTCTGTGTTTCTTTCCTTCTTTATTTCTCCTTGCCTCACTCCCTTTCTTAATTCTTTCTTTTTAATTTCTCTCCCTTTTGCTTTGTTTCTTTTGAGGTGGTGGCTTTCTCATTTTTGCTACCCCCCCCCCCCCCCCCCATCTCCCTCCTGTCCTCTGGAAGAACTAGAGCTGGCAGCCTCTGCAGTGGGCTTGATAAGATGGAGGCTTTTACTGAAACGTGATTTAACGCCACTCCAGCGGATGTTTGTCACGTCGGGGGAAAATAAGTTAATTTACATGTAATTCAACTGTGTTTTTCCAAATTCTGGTGTGTGTTTTTTTTTTTTTTCTTTTTTCCTCTTTTTCATTTTTCTGTTTTATGATGGGCTTGGTCTAATTGTACACACCAACACACTCACACAAACGCACACGCACAAATAACAACTATCATTTTTGTGTGTGTGTTAACTGTTAGTTAAGATAGTAACAGTCTGTTAAATGTACTGACTATTCAACTCTTCGAAAATGTCTCATCCCTAGTTTCTGTCCAGTGTAAACCATGCTTCTCGACATATGAGCGTCACGCTAACCTAGTGATATTGTTACCCTAGCAAGATTGCTATCATGGTGAGGAGTCCATAAATCATTAATGGTACAGCTTGAAGCACCCCTAGCTTGTTAGTGTTGGGGCACCCAAATATACCACAGCTGTGAAGTAGGGGGTCAGATGCCCAGGTCAGCATTCATTGACAACAGAATAGGTGAATAGGATGTAAAAAAAATACATCAAAGCCAGAAAAAAGTCTGTCCATATGATGTGAAGTTTAAATTGACTGAATATATATGATGTATTCAAAGGAACCACTGATGGCAGACAACCCATACTCCCCTCGTTGTCGCTTTTAGTAGCAATGTTTTATTGCAGGGTTTCCCCCAAGCATAAGATAGCTAAAGCAGCCACCTCACAACAAACACCTGCCACCTTGACGTTCCCAGAAAAGATAAATATTTTGTATCGCAGACGCAATTTCAAACATACAGACTATTTATATATTTATTTATTTATTGCTTTTTTTCATACATCATGAAACTGCACAACAGTATCTTTCTGTTTCTGTCACAAACTTTACCTCAGACATCAGCCTCCCTGTCCCAGCTATGACTTTGTCTCCTTAGTCCCAGACCCGAGACTGCACAGGGCTTACTTGACTCAGGCACTGGCTGCTGAGCCAGCCATTATTGATGTTTTATCCACCTTTTGTCAGTTTGGCTTTCTTGTGTTCTGGCTTAGCCCAAGATGGAAGGGGCCTCAACACAAGCTTTTGTTGATTCCACCCCAGAAAGGTCACCCTAACACTTTCCAAAATGTACGCTATTCACCTCACAACGCTGCCACACACAAAGCTTTTAAAGCAGCAGTGCTCTCAACCCAATGTGTCTCCTTTTTGCAGTTTTGCCTTAAATCCACAGTAATCCATTCTGTCCAGTTCTATTTTAGAACTAAAAAAAAAAAAAACACCTCCCGTTTTGTTGTCTTTGTTTCTAACCAGTACTTCAACAACGAGAAGTACGAGGCGGATAGGTACGACAGTTACCTGAAGGTGTACGAGACGGCCTCCCTCAAGACCACATCCACCCTGGCCATGCTCAACTTCGGCCAGAGTGCCATCTTCAGCGTCGGCCTCACTGCCATCATGGTGCTTGCCAGCCAGGGCATCACGGCAGGTAGGATGAGACATTGTTATGAAGTGAGCATGTTTGATAGGCTACATATGTATGTACATACAGTATGGTGCAAAACTGGTCATATCTTTCACACATCTCTTTTATATATACTGAATATAAACGAAAGAGGTACCTCTGGTTCTAGATCTAGACCACCTTTTTTTATCAGGTCCTAGTCACCCCACACATAAATAGGTTCTTAGTTACACTAAATGTCCATAAATAATGGTGGAAGCGGTGAGCAGACTAAAATTCTTGAATCCATAATTTAATAGTATAATTGTGTATTATTCCTAGTAGTATAGTGATGGTAAATATGAGCAATCATGAGCTACACACTCCCCAGAATTCAGAGACAGTACAGTGGGATAATTATAAAGTGGGGAATGTAGAACTAATACCTGCTCCAGTGACACATCTTGTAAGTTTTGAGATGTATTAAACTGTGTGTGTGTGTGTGTGTGTGTGTGCACATTAATTATACAAATACCACATTGCTAAACAAGAGTGTGTGTGTGTGTGTCTGCGTGAGTGTGAGTGTAATGCATTCACACAACAGTCACACACATTTGCGGTACGGGCACATTTTTAGTCTGTTTTCCTTTAGAATAGTTGTTAGCTGATTAGACCATGCCCACCAAACGTGTGATCTTGGCGGCCTCGTATGGCAGTACCGCACAGCTTCCACTGTCCGCTTGAAAAAGAAACGGGTTCTATTTGTCCACATGTGCTACAGCACAGTCTCCATAGACTTAAAAAAGAGCAGCCAGTTTGGGCCGTTTCTGGTGATCAAACGGAAATCCACGGACGCCAAACATCCTTAATAGGCCAGTCCAATATAAAAACCAGTATTATTTTGGAGGACCTTACACTCAGTCTTGGCCCCAGCAGGATTTGAGGTATCAACAATTACAAGGGTAAAGCTGTAGGCCTTGTTATTGTTCCACAGACAGACATAGGATGGACATAGCCTGGCTAACGTGACTGATAAGCTCTTAGGAGCTTAGTCTGGCGAACCTACCTTACAGCCCACCTTCTGAGAGGCGGGCTTAACCGGCATCTATCAGTTGCCTCACTGGCGCTGGGGGTTTCCCACATTGGTTCCCACTTTTTTGGGAACGGAATTGCTGTAATATAAACTTTAATATAAACTAATATAAACACTTGCAGCAAGCAACCATTTTTCACTATCCAGTGACCAAGCCCGCTGTACGAAACAAAGTAGAACAATGTATGAGTCCTTGTATAGTATGTATGATGGTATGTATGGTTTTGTTTGTATGCATTATGTTTTTGCTAAGCATGTTCTGCTAATGGCTTTTCAACTGATTGAGAATGAGTGTTGGTAGAGCTTATTAGTGCATTATTTAGAGACTGGGTGCGGATTGCTCTGTATTGCATCAAAAATTGTTTTAGTTTGCTGACACTCACAGTACCACTTGAATAAAATAGGATGATCTAATTGATGTTAAAAACACTTTTTCATCAGATCAAAGAATAGAAAGCATGTGGTTTACAAAAACGCACCATACAACTTAGGTTGCCTGTCTGTTCATATGATGTGAAGTTTATATATACTGAATATGTGATATACAGTTTTCAAAGGAACCACTGATGCCAGACAGTCTAATTAAATCATTTTTACCTATTATCCCTTAGGTTGCTGTCTCTACGAAAGGCAACAGCATGTTCACTACTACTACTACTACTACTACAACTACTACTACTACATTTTATTTCTATTGCACTTTATATTTTATCAATATCAAAGTGCTACAGAGTAAAAGAAAATAATAAAGACAGGAGAATCCTTTTAGCAAAATTCCTTTATAAAAAGAGAAGTCTTATGTTTCTTTTAAAAGCATCCAATGACTGCGGCGTTCTTAGGTGATCAGGGAGGGTGTTTTACAGCCTCAGAGCCCTATCGCCCAAACCATGTGTTTTTTTTTAAAACATCTTTCAAGACGCTTCATTTTGTTGGTGCTTCTATCCAGTGCGGGTTGCAATGCTGTGTAAATCTCCACTGACATTATTAGTGTGTGATGTGTCATGTGTACTCCCTCCATACACTCCTGACCTTGGAGCAGCTAGGACTGTGTGCTACCCGTCAAGCCACGTGAGAAAAAGGCAGCCTATTGTTCCATTCAGCACGATGGACATTCTTACTCCATCCTCTTCTTGCTCATTGGAATACACATTGTGAATTCGCTGAAGGATCTCCATGGCCTCGGTTGTGTGTCTCTTAAACATGGACACTTCTGCGCTTGGAGTCGTATAATAAAAGCTCATCGTAGCCCCATTTAAATAGACACGTTTAATTGGAGAAGTAACAAGATAAAGGCTCAATTAGAATAGAAGTGACTCCCGTAAACGCCCTGATCAGAATAGAATGTCTGATCTGAATGAAATTTTAATCAGCAGGGTGGTTCATTTCCTTTCCTACAGTATTCTGATTGAACAATCATGTTAACACTTTGAATTTTGCACATGCTTATACCTCATCCGTCAATATGAATAAGCCTGTAATTTGTGGAAATAAAGCCTCTGAGTTATTTCACAGGGGATGACCTGTGGCAGAGCAGGATTTGTGATGAATGTGTGGTTTAAGCTAGGACTTTGTATTGTATTTTTATTTTTTGCCTTAAGGAGGTGTTTGTACTCTTGCACTTATTTGTGCCGTAGTTAAATACTGGGACATGGCAGCAACTTGGGAAATGAGCTCATTAGCAGAGTTGGGGAGGAAGCATACCCCTCGCCTCTGTATGCATGTACTGGGCCATTAGCCATTAACTCATTTCCTAAAAAACTTCACATGTTCCTTGAAAAAGCTTTCCCTGGAGTTGTTTTAAGATGGCAGAAGGTGTTTATGGAGTATCAGATGCTGGCACAAGCTATTGAGGTTTAAAAGAGAGAGTGTGTATGTGCGTGCGTGCGTGTGTGTGTGTATGTGGGCGTAGGTGTAGGAGTGTATATTACTTCATCACTTTATCACTATATCCCTGAATTTGTTGCCTATAAAGTTTCTGTTGAAATCATTGCTGAAGTGTGTGTGTGTGTGTGTGTGTGTGTGTGTGTGTGTGTGTGTCGTCACAGGGACAATGACTGTGGGAGATCTGGTGATGGTAAATGGTCTGCTCTTCCAGCTCTCTCTGCCGCTGAACTTCCTAGGCACGGTGTACAGAGAGACACGGCAAGCCCTCATCGACATGAACACCCTGTTCACGCTGCTTAGTGTTGACACCAAGATCAAGGTAAAGGCACACTCACAAACACATGCAGGTATTGACTTGATTTTTTCACATGCACGTATTTTTTTATTGTATTAATTTTATTATTTTAATTTGTTTTTGTTTATTACTGCAGATCCAGTTTTAAATAGCTTTCATTTCTATAAAGTATGTAAACATAATAATTTAAGGTGATGGTGTCAAAATACATTTATTTGTTTGCTCTTTCAGGAAATTTTACTCAAACAAGTAACAAAGTAATTGTTTTAGTAGTTAAAAAAACACAAACACCAAAAGGTTGAAGATATGTATGAACTGAATATGTATGATGTATTCAAAGGAACCACTGACTCCAGACAACCAATACTCATATAGTTGTCATTTAGACCAAACATTTTTTTGTTGTTTTTCCCATCTTCAATCAGTGTATGGCAGAGTTCCCCAAAAGCAAAACCTTACAAACAAACTTTCTGTCTGCATGGATGGCCTCAATGATCAGATGTACTTTTACTTACACAACTTGCTAAATAGTTTACCAAACAAACTTTCCAGCTGCATTTCAGCACTGCTGTTAACAAAAGATGTGATTGGATAGCTGTTGTCAGGTTTTTGGTAGTGTATTTACTGACAATGCACACATATATTGGAGGTATCCTTGGCTGTTTGTTTATTTCAGTTAAAGCCACTATGTGTAGGATTTATCTTCTATTTATCTTCGTCTTTTATTAAAAATACATTTTTTATTTTAAAAATATAATGTAAAACGATGGTAATTACCTCCATGAATAAATTGTAGTGTTCCCGTAAACTTGGTCATTTCCATTTATATATAGATGTGGCTGGGTACCAAATAAGAATATCCATTTTGCGCCGCCATTTTCAAAATGAGGACCATGGGAAATGAGGACCGTGGGAAGGGAAGGGCTAATACATTTTATTCAAACGTGTGCAGTATACCACTTCGCCGATAGATGGGAGAAATTCTCATACGAAAAAAATAAAACTTACACATAGTGGGTTTAAACAACTTCTCTGTATGGAAGATACAGTCAGGAATACTTTGTTAATATTTGTGGTTAAGTGTGTAGCCAGTTTGCTTTTGCCACTAATTTTGAGCTCTACAATGACCCTTGGTGGGGGAAAACATTCCTGAGATCATTTGTGTGCTAGAGATGCCACTTGTGGTGGGCGATATGGGTAGGAAATATCAATATCTATTAAAAATGGGATTTTAATTGCGTGAGTTAGGATGGTGCATGTCACCCTCAAGCACTGTTAATTAAATGCCATGGGAATATATACCTTGCCAGGCCTACTGTTGGTTCATGAGTTCATGTTTGTTTGCAATCTCGAAATCAGCTAGCGTCAACTTCTACAGGTGTTGGAGCGTTGATATTATGGTATGGTTGGCCAGGTTAGTTTTGCTGTGTATATATTGCTCCATGTTGAATTTGACTCAAACTTTTTAAATTGTTTGAGCTATTTGAGTAATTGTTTTAGCCTGTGTGTGTGTGTGTGTGCGTGTGTTTGTGTGTGTGTGTGTGTGAATTATTGAAACCCTGGCGGCAAACTTGAACTAGCAAACCTGAAATGAACATTAGTCAGATATGAGTGAAGAGGGTGTCTGCAGTGCCCGTGGCTCTGATTCAGAGGCTCACTGTGCAGTCTGTTGGTACGTCTTCTCCCCCGGCTGTGTTTAACAAAAGCAAATTCCATTAAACACACATCCGAGTTGACCCTGTTGAATTATTCAAAGGGCCTTTTCAGCGCCAGCCAGCAGTCACCTGTCGGTGCAGGCGCATGATAAAAGCTCACCTTGTGCTTTGTGGCCGTCTCTCCCTTCCACATGCTCGACCCCGCAGCGCATTCCTCATGGATGTTATTTTTCATTGGGAGTGATTGTGGTCCTAACCTAAGGTTGGAACTGGTTGTGGCATTTGGGATGTGTGTGTGGGTGTGTGTGTGTGTGTGTGTTGTTTTTTTTTTTTGGGGGGGGGTGGCTGGTGGAGGGTGGGGGCTGATGAAGCTTATTATTAATTTGTCTAATTTAGTGTGCGGCCAGTAATTACACAGAATTACTGAATGTGTCTGATTGTTCACGGGCCTTCGTAATGGCTTCCATTGTCTTGCGAGGCGAGGCGCAGGGGTACATCAAGCCATTACTGGCCAACTCGTTTAACCGTTTCTTCCTCTTTTTTTTTTTTTTTTTCTTTTCCCCTTGCTCCATTTTTCCATTTGATAATGTAGATGTCAAAATTAGAGGAAACTGCTGTAATGACGGCTGGAGCAATGTCTGCTTTGTGTCCATGTGCGCACGTGTGTCTGCTTTGTGGATTTTACACAGTGACCGTCCATTTTTAGTTTTTAGACTATTTCAGGGACAATTTCTCTTTCTGCTTGTGGTTCTGAAATTGATTTTGTTTGTTTAGTTGCATCAGTGCGCAGTTTGCTTTGTTCTGTCAGTGTATTTTGTTATGTAGGCGATGGATGGCCAGCGTTTGTAACATGTGCATAATAGTAGTTATAGTGAAATAGCAAATAAAATATGCTCTTACTATTTGCCATAGCTATAATACACTGTGGTGTTCAGAAGAAAGCGTGGGTATCATTATTATTATTATTATTATTATTATTATTATTGATTCTGTAAGGTTGTGAAAGGTTGGAATGGTTGTTTCAGGTGCAAAGCCTCTGATAATACCGTCATGTCTCAGCATTGGGACCCTGAGACTCTGTGGGGTACAGAGTCAGCAGAAGAACAAGATAACAGCTCAGAGTGTGATCCCCTGTGTACATGGCCTCCAATAAAATAAAAAAAAAATCACCAGCCTCTCCTCCTTACTCTGTGTTTTTTTTTTTTTTTTTTTTGTGTGTGTGCGTGTCTCTTTCTCTCAGGAAAAAGAATTGGCACCCCCACTACTGGTCACTCCCCAGGAAGCCACCATCAGGTTTGAGGACGTCTACTTTGAGTACATGGAGGGACAAAAGGTCCTCAACGGGGTGTCCTTTGAAGTGCCTGCCGGGAAGAAGGTGGCCATTGTCGGAGGCAGCGGCTCAGGGTGAGTCTCCTGCACCCGTGCCCGTGGGTTTGTTTGGGTGTGTGTCAGGGCTCGTCTCCCGCTGATGTGATTTCATCTGGTTTCATCTGTCTGTGAGCTTAATAGAAAAAAAAATAGTAATGTGATTGCTGAGCGTAAGGCCGTATCGCAGAAAATGCTGGATTGGTTTTGTAATGATGTGCATGTGTCTCTTGTTGTCTGTGTGTGTGTGTTCACCTGCAGTTTTGGTGTGTGTGTGTGTGTCTGTTCACCTGCATATTTTGTGTGTGTGTGTGTGTGTGTGTACGTAAATATGTTTGATGAAAGCTGCTCTTGACCATTATTTTGATGTGTGTGTGTGTGTGTGTGTGTGTGTGTGTTTGTGTCCCTGGCTGTCCTGCAGGAAGAGCACAATAGTAAGGCTGCTGTTCCGTTTCTATGAGCCACAGCAAGGCAACATCTACATCGCTGGACAGAACATTCGAGATGTGAGCCTGGACAGCCTGAGGAAGGCCGTGGGTGTGGTGCCTCAGGTCAGAAATGCTCTCTCTCTCCCTCCCTCCCTCCTTCCCTCTCTCCTGCTCCGCACATAAAGCCTTACTCGCCATCAAAAGACACACACACATACACATGATTTTAAATTCTCATGACTTTCAGATGTTCTGTTTCGCTCTCTCTCTCTCTCTCTCTCTCTCTCTCTCTCTCTCTCTCTCTTCTTTTTTTTTTTTCCTTCCACACTCACTTTCTTATGCTTGATTTTTTTTTTTATTAATTGCCCATCTTCATCCCGTCATCTTTATCAAGAACCCCAGATTACACATTCTCTGTAGCTGTTGTGGAAACATCCTGAGAAATCCTCCATCTTGAGTCAAGTGAGGGTGCATCTGCGTCCTGTTGATAGCTTCAGTAAATGCCCAGAGTGCAATGCTATTCCTTGCACTTTTATTATGGTGACATCTGCAGAATGTTCATGGACAGTGATTTTGCACTAGGCTGAGAGAGACTAAAAAGGCTTTCTGCTGCACACAAACTTTAAGACATCAGACATTTGGAGATGCCACAGAGCCAGCCACAGACCACCCGGTCACACGGAGCACATTCAAAAACAAACTTATTGCTTATGCATTTACAGATTTTTAGTTTTTTCTTTTTTTTTTTTTGCCCCCAGGATGCAGTTCTGTTCCACAACACAATATTCTACAACTTGCAGTACGGAAACATCCACGCCGCAACGGAAGATGTCCATAGCGTGGCCAGGCTAGCGGGCATCCACGATGCCATCCTGCGCATGCCCAATGGCTACGAGACGCAGGTTGGAGAAAGGGGTCTCAAACTCTCAGGTGCGTCATGTCACTTAGTCAAAATGCTAACCACTGAAATGCCTGGGTGTCTACAAGTTGGCATGCTACAAAATACTGGTATTTGATAAACAGGCTACCATATCAAGATAATATAAGGTAAACTTTATTTATCCCACATCGGCAAAAACAGCTAAGACAGACAGTAAACACAGTTACACAAGACAAACACGGATTAATAAGGGTACCCATGGGAAAAAAACTATAGGCTGTAGTCTATGTGCATTTTGTACAAGAAAAGACTATGGAGATAATGGAGTGAAGGCTAAAGAATATTCCTTGTTGCAGGTGGTTAAATAAATAAATACAATGTATAGTCAATAAACTGATACAGTAAAGATTTTAAATAGGTCGAAATAACTATTGCACAGGATAATGCACTAGTGCACAGTCCATTGGCACAAGATGGTGGGGGCAATAGTGGTTGAGTAGTACAAGTAGAGGTAGTTATAGTGCTACAATACAACTTTGTACAATACTTTGTACAATACTTTGTTGTACAGGCATTGTCCACATCTGACATCTTTGCGGTGCAAAGCAAGCGTAGTCTGTTTTACCTGATGGGTACCTACTGTACCTGATTGAAAAGATTTTGTTGAGGAGGATGGAGGGAAGGCTGCTGTTGCTAATATTGCTGGAGGTAGGCACTGATCTGAGAGTGTAGCAACTAAAAAGAGCATGAGAGAGATAGCTGATTAAACGATTTTGTGATCATGACAAGATGCAAAGACAACTGATAGCTACTGGAAATACTTTTTTTTGAGCTACATTAAAACATAACCTACTACTTAAACAACTAATTAATCTAATTGTGAAGCATTAAGATTTTTTTGTGCTCACAAATGAAAGTATCAGCAGTAACACTAATCAATTTGCCTATGTGCAGGTAAACTAATAATGGAGTTGGTATTAGCTCAAACACAATTCTATACAACACATTCTCTGAAGTCTGGTTTATTTCATCAATCAGATGAAGAACAAAAACAAATGTAGACTCTTTTTTTTCCTCGGTATGCCTAAAGCCTTTTTTTAAGTATTGTGATGGCCTTGGCTTTATTTCAATAACTTCAAAAGACAAACCACGCTTCAAAATAAACCACCTACACACTGTAACCTACTACTGTACATAAACTGTAAGATATCGGGTGAACGGACATTACAACAGACCAAA
>JAGFZM010001550.1:174955-190029 GCA_017657215.1 Limnothrissa miodon | reverse complement strand
TCTGCACGTGCCTGACTGATTGGAACACTAACACCATCTACGTATTCAATATCCATCATATGAGTAAATGCCAATTCTTGTATATATTCATCATTTGACTATTCTCATTTAAACGAATTGCCTGGTTAAAAGGGTGTCTCATATGCTGACCAAAAGCAATGGTATCTGCCATAGGTAGTATCATGAGAGGACATGTTGGTAAGAGTCAAATGATGGAATAAGAACTTTGAGGTCATAAGGGAACTCTGTTGCCGGTGCTATTGTGGGAGTACTGAGGAGTAAAGGTGCTACTGTGGTTGCAGCAGCTATGCATCATTTGTATATGCTGATGCATATATCAGCATACATCATACTGTATATCTGTATTTCTTTCTTGGTCTGAAACCCGAATCAAAAAGCGGATATATTATATACTATGAATGCTGTCTGTCTGTTCTGTGTTCTTGTTTATTATTACATGTTTTTAAACATGAAAATCAAATATAAAAATGAATTGCAAAAATATTGCATAGTGTTGATTTAAGTGACGACTAAATGTTGCATTGATGTATTGTTTATTGGATGTAATTTTGCAGATATAACAGTTCCCAAGGTAATGTAGATTCCTAGAGTATTAAATATGATTAGATGACAGGTGATTTCATGGGTTACTTGGCTCCACATAGACTGTGCAGACTTGTGATTGGTAGGTTTCTCTTGTGTCGGAGATTAATGCATGTGCTAACTGGTTGTCTTTCAGGGGGAGAGAAGCAGAGGGTGGCCATTGCTCGTGCAATCCTCAAGAATCCGCCCATTCTGTTGTACGATGAAGCCACATCTTCTCTGGACTCCATCACAGAGGAGGTGTGTGTGTATGTGTGTTTCACGTTCACGTTTTTTTATCCACGCTTCCGATAACCATTTCCGTATCATTCTTCTACTCGAGCACTGAATCCAGATTGACAAGTAAATAATGAAACAATGGTCATTTTAAACGGTCATTTTAAAGACAGTATTGTTGCTTCATATTCCTCTCATTCATTTCTTTGTACCTACTTGCCCCAAGACTATCTGCCATGCAACTGTGCATTGATTTAGCCTCTGTTGAATTCTTTTTATTTTCTTTTCCTCACCTTTTCCCGGAGCTCAATTTAATTTTATGAAAGGGGAGGTGGGTGTTATTTCAGAAGGTGTACTGTTTGCACAGTAACCACTTTTTGAATCTTAAAGGTGGACTTCATAAAAATCCTGTCAGTCACTGAGATGTTTGTGTTCCACCCCCCCATCCCCTCCGACAGGACGCGCTATCGAAAAACTGCTTGTTTACACACGATTGCTGGAGTTCTGACCACCCACGGAGTTGCTTAAGACTAAGACAAACTTTCATTTCAGAAACGAGTTTTCAACCTCATCGAAAAGAAAGGGAGAGGGGGGAGTTCATGAACTGTTATCTTTCTGCTGTTCTGAGTTCTGTGGTCCGTCTCTTTCCAGAACATTCTCAGTTCCATGAAAGAGATGGTGAGGGACAGGACGTCTGTCTTCATCGCTCACCGACTGTCCACCATTGTGGATGCCGATGAGATTATTGTCCTCAATCAGGTAAAAGCAGTAACGCACCCACATACATTTCTGGTTTAAAATGTTTAGCTTCATAGCTTATATCATTAGTATTTATTTTATATGTGTAATGAACTAGATGTGTGAAAGTGTGGTATGTATCCATTTTTCATTTAGTGTGTGTTTGTGTGCAAGTGCGCACGCTTGTTTGTTTGCACACGTGTGTGTGTGTGTGTGTGTGTGTGTGTGTCCACGTGTGACGGCCTTGATGTGAGGTAGAACTGCTAGAACTATGCTGCCTATTGTAATCCCTCCTCCTCCTCCTCCTCCCTCTCTATGGCCAGCTGAGTCTGAGTACAGCACAGGGATACAGACCACTGATCGTGTGTGTGTGTGTGTGTGTGTGAGAGAGTGAGCAAACAAGAGCTCTGAATCATGTGAAAAGAGATTCTCTCTTTTAAAAGGATCCCTGGCTATTAAGACATATTTGTCTTTGTTTCGTTCTATGTCTGTGTTTAAGTGTGTGTGTGTGTGTGTGTGTGTGTGTGTGTGTGGGTGTGTGTAATAGAGGGAGGAAATGTGTGCTGCAGAGTTGGGGAGGGCAGGAGGAGACTGGTCGATGATGTCCTTCATCCTCAGGATGAAATGGGCTTCAGGTTTTTAAGATGTAGCCCCTTGTTTCCCTATTGAGAAATCACCTTGGTGAGTGAGGGAGAGAAAATGTGACTAAATGGCTCCCGTTACATCCATTAGAGAGTGTTGTTTTTCTGTGTGTGTAAGAGAGAGCGAGACGGAAAGATGCAGAGTGAAAGCCTGCACACACCCTTTGGTAGTGTGTGGAGATTGAGCTCGTTAGAATAATGAGTGGAACTCTTCTTGTCCGTATCCTGCCTTCGTTTTCTGAGCATGTGCTGCGCACGTACGTACGTGTTTGTGCGTGTGCGCGAGCGTGTGTGTGCGTGTGCACTTGCATGCATTTGTGCTTGTCAGTGTCCCTTGTTGGATGCGTGGGCGGGAGAGGGAACCAACACTGTTTACACATCCCACCTCCTCACCATCCCTCCATCTCCCTCATCCCCCTATTTTCTCTATCTCTCTGTCTCTCCTGTCTATGCCTATTTGCCTTTCCCGGCACTCTGCAAGCACTTGTTTCTCTTCTGTCTTTTTTTTCTTTCAGTTCTTTGTAGGTTTCCCTCTCTTTTTTTTCTCTTCACCCCCTCCCCCCCCCCCCCCCCCCTTTTTTTTTGCTCTCTAACCTGTTAGGTCTCTCTTTCTCTAACAAAGTCCTTCTCCTTTTGTCGCTCAGCTCAGAGAGAGGAGGAGAGTGAGAGAGAGGAGAGAGGCACGAGGAGAGCACACAAAGCAATTTTAGATTAAAAATTAAAGATGACATTTGTTTGGGAGGAAAAGAAGGAAGAGATGCTGGATTTCCATGTATGAAAATCCTTATTTATGGCAAAACGTGCCTTCCACCTTTCTAATGCGCCGCGACTTAATCCGTCCTATAAATATGAACGGCATTTCCAATCAGCTCTGTCGGCTCTGTTACTTCAGTAAGTGTGTGTGAGCAAGCGTGGAGGGGAGACGCATACCCACCCAACACACACATACACACACACACACACACACACACACACTCGAGCAGTAGCAGCAACTCAAAGCAGGCTGAGCCTCGTCGTCAGCTGTCAGCATGCGAGTGCCATTCAGACTGTGTTTTGTTCCCGGGAGTCTTTAAAGACTGCTGCCGCACCCACACACAGCCTGTGTGGCTTTTCTGGGCCGCACTTTTCTTTTCCCTCTCGGTCATGCAGTCTCTCGTTCTCACCCTCCATCAGTTGCTCTCTGTCTCCCCCCCCCCCCCCCCTTCCCATTTAATCTTTGTTTTCTCTCTCTCCCTCTGCCCCCCCATCTCCTTTGTTCTTTGTTCCCTCTTTTATCTTTCCATATCTTGTTTCATTCTTTCTTTCCTCTCCCTGGTCTTCATCTTTTTGCTCACACCCAAATGCATGTTCTTTCTCACGCACGCACACACACACACACACACACACACACACTCCCTTCAGTCTTTTCACTCTCCCTCGTGCCAATCTCACTATCTGGCCCTGCCCGTCTGTCTGTCCACTGTTGTGTTCCTCTTTTGGTTAGCACATTTGCCTTCATCGTAAGGCATCCTTTCACTGATACACTCACTCACACACACACACACACACACATGCAAACAGACTTGTTTAACCCCGCCATTGTTCTGCCGTGTGCATCTTATGCATCCTGTGAGGTGTTCTAATGTGAATTTATTGCCTTAATTTACATCTTAACATTACTTAGGGATTAATAGCGTAATAAAGTCTTGTGTCGGGTCTCTCTCATTCTCATTCTCTCTCTCTCTTTCTCTCTTTCCTGACCACATCTGTGTCTGTGCCGAGCTCTCGCCAGTTAAGTCATATGCCCCCTTTCTGAGGGTTCTCACATTAGCACCATTCTTTGATTCTCTTTCATTTCCCTCTCTCTCTCTTTCTTTCTTTCTCTCTCTCTCTCTCTCTCTCACACACACACTCTCTCCACCTTTGTCCTCTCACCCATTATTCCCAGTTACAGATTACGAACCAACATCCTCTCTTCTCTCTAATAAGGCTAAGCACATTGCCTGCAGATGATGTGCTTGCTATTATAATCACAAGAAATTTCAACCATTTTGTTTTGTTTGATTAAATGTAACCTTAAATGTCCCACTGTTCAAATAGCCCAAGTTAAGCCTCATACTAGGTAAAATTGAGTCTGTATTTTTATTTTTTGTCTCATTTATTGTTTCATCATTTTTATTTCAACAGAGCTGATGCTCTAAACATCCTTATTGCAGGGTGTCAAAACTATTATGTGTCATTGTGATGTTTCAACCTTATTGCATCTATTTGTCCCCCACTTTCCTTCCCCTTTTCTCTTTCTCTCTCTCTCTCTCTGTCTGTCTGTCTCACTCTCTTTCTCTCTCACTCTCTTCATTGCTCCCTTATGTTTCTCTCTCCCCCTCCCTCCACGCTCCTGGTCTCTCCTCAGGGGAAGGTTGCCGAGCAGGGGACTCACTCGTCCCTGCTGGCCACGCCGGGAAGCCTGTACGCCGACCTGTGGAACACGCAGAACAACCGCGTGCTGAACAGCAGCAAGGGCAACGGGCCGGCCGGCGGCGAGGTCAAGCCCGAGATGGAGCGCCTCTCCAAGAAGGAGGAGGAGCGCAAGAAGCTCCAGGACGAGATCCTCAACAGCGTCAAGGGCTGCGGGAACTGCTCCTGCTGAGACAGGGGAGGAGGAGGAGGAGTCTCCTTTGGCACCTCCCCTAGGAGATGAGCAGCAGCACAGAGGCCAAGATGGCAGAAGGAGAAGAAACAGGAGGTGGGGAGGAGGTAGGGCTGGTTGGTTGACCAGTGAAGAAGGGTGCAGGGCAGAGAACAACAGCTTAAACACCTAACACCGTGCCAATCACCCTCCATCCCTCTCCCTCACCTCATCACTACCCACCACCTCCAGCTCCTCCTTCTACAGGACAACACCTAGGGTTTTCTTTTTGCTGTCCACTTTTGCACAAAACATACACACAATCACTTACACACACACACAAATTCCACAAATCCCATGAAAGTGAGATGTGGACTTGGTAGAAAAGAGAGAGAAGGAGGATTGGGGATACAGTCGCTGTTTTGCTACTCCCCAAAGAGTTTGGTAGTTTGTGTGTGTGTGTGTGTCTACCTATCTGTGAGAGAGTGTGGGAGAGAGACTCTTCTCTTCGTGTGTACATGAGGGGGAGAAAGGAAGTGTTTGTGTGTTTGTCTGTCCTCTCTCTCCCTCTGCGATCAAGAGGGTATGGAGTCTAATGGGTATCCATACAATAGAAGTACATAAACATGCCTTTGTGTTAATAACATATTACCCAGGTAATTTTAAATTATTTTTCCATGTAATTGGGAACTCCAGTGAGCTTATTTTTATCAAGGATGTGTACATATTAATATAACAAGTTGTAGATGGCCATTGAAGCACATTGTCAGGGTGTGATATGCTTTTTTTTTACATAATATTTTCAGAACTTTTTGGTCAGGATAGATTTCCAGAAACCACAGGCATCTCATTTTGAATAATAATAATAAAAAAAAAGAATATTGTGACAGGACTATTTCAGGGGTCTTTTGCACTGAAACCAAACCAAATAGCATGCTTAGTAGGAACGTAGGCTTTTACTTGGATAATCATTGATTTGGGGGCATTTGGCCAACTTCAAATTTAAAAGAAATTAAAATCTGAATTTAAATGTAGTTTTAGGTTTTTTTTTTTGTTTTTTTTTGCTACACTGATTTTGCCAAAAATGTGCCCGTTTTGTCTATTTAGCTCCAACTTAAACCAACTTGAGAGGATCATGTAGAAATCATGCAGCAATTGCATGTAAAAGATTTTTGTAGAGCTGTGCTCAGCTAAGGATTTGCATTTTGCCATTGACTCAGCTGCATTTATACAAAAAATCTTTTCCCCCCAGCACATTAGTAAAGTCTGGAAAGGTCCATGTCAAGGTGTGGTTCGAATGTCAGAAAGCGAGCAATTTGTATGTCCAGATACCAAGCCTTTTGGTTGTTCAGGATTAAGGCTTAATAACAGCTTGAGGCCTTTATTGTGGTCCCCAGTGCATCATGTACAGCCTTGTTTGTTCCAAAATTGTACTCTAAATTAATAACCATGTATATGTGAACAGACCAGGGGTGGGTGGGGGGAGTACTGACACACACATCTGGAGAAAATGACAAATAAAGACAAAGATGTAAAATGTGCTTGCTGTCTACGTGTGGAGGATGTGAATGAGTGACTAAAATGTCCATCAGCTGTCGGTGACGTATTTGTTTTTGGGTGTTATTGGGTGTGTGACTGACTGACTGACACTCGCCATTCAGTGTGAAGCATTAGTGTGGTCGTCATACTGTGACCTTCGACCTCAAACAGATGCTGCTGGTCTTGTGCAATTACACTCATTACGAAGGCACCGTTATTCCCTTGGTCGCTCAAACACACTACAATAGTCTACAGCATTTTCATTTCTCTGTGTCTATGGTTAGGTCTAAAATGCATCTCACCAGAACACAAACTGGAGTCCCTGACGTTGCAGATCAGCTGGAAAATTTTAAATTTTTGTAAATTTATGACTTGATTTTTATTACTTGATTTTTCTGTAATAAAGCACATATAATTTTAAGTACCAAAAAAGCCAGTGAAGTAATCGAAAGGAAATTTTATTTATCGCTGTTCCAAAAGATGTCATGTTAACATGCATGTCTGGAAACATGGCCCTCCCTCCCTGCATCTTTTCGTTCACACTCTGCCCATCTTGCAGCTTGAGCTGTGGTCTTGAGTGCACTTGTTTTTTCCCCTCGCAAATAGGATCTCTCAGGTCCTTGTGATGGGGTCGCTTGGAAAGCTAAAGCCTAGGCGGACCCCCTGCCTCCCGCCATTGTGGAGCCACCAAATAACTAAGCCTGCTTTGGCGCAACTCAAGCTGTTCCCATCCAATACCTGCTATGCCCTCTGAAAGCGGCTGGGGTAAGGCGTAATTCCATTTCCATGCTGACCTCATTCTGAAACACCAAAAAAGAGAAATATTTGAGAGGGGTGGAAAAAAAATACATCAAATTTTGAGCAATGTCCTCGGGTGTCTGTTTTGTAATCGGGTTCAATGGTACAGGACTAATGAGAAGTTGCACAGGGCCTCAAGCCTTTGTATTGTTTTGCAAAGAAACAAGTAGCCTACTTCAGAGCCACTATTACCAGGGTTGCACAGCCACAGCACCCTCACCAGAGTTTCTCTTAAGCAACCCAAAAATCTCTAGTCTGCACAATGTTTGGAATCTCTGCTTTTAGTGTTGTTTAGTATCTGTTTTTAGTGGTAGTTGTGCACTGTCCATTATGGCTGGCGTTATGTCATAGGTAGAGTGGTGGGTTATTACCCCCCTCTCAAGGTTTGGAAGTTTTCATATTGACAATGTGAATGGAGGAGGACAAAATTGCTAACTTCATTTAGTCATCATGGTGGATTTGCTTCCTGACCATACAGAAATTATTTTTTTTACTTGTAATGAAATGTTTAACAAAAGCAATATTTGTCATTGCTTTGCGTTGTTTGTGATGGGGGAAGGTAGATGAAGTGTCCCAGCCACAGATGTTTGACTGTGTGTGTTAATATGAGGCTTTCAGAGAGGACACGCTAATGAGCTCACAATGTCCAATATGCTGTTAGAAATACATGGGCACAAGACCTAATAATACAGAGATGAGGAAAGGTCAAGGAAGTGAACCTTACATAGATTCTGAAGGGTGTTGACAGAGCAGCAAGGTGCTTTCTTGTGGAAGAAAACCTATATATTTTTTTTAAATGGGTTCATTTGGTGAACGGCATATATGCAAATATGTCAAGGAAGAATAATTCAATTCGCTTGCAGAAAAGCTATTTTTGCCTACGGCCAAGTCAGTAGGGCCTATTCTGTCACTTGAAATCTGACAGACGCGAGCATAATTCATCAGATATGTACTAACCAGTTGTTTTGTGTTCTAACACCGAACTCTAACTCTACCTTACTCAGTCAAACAGAAACACACTGTTGAATAGGATACAACTGTTTTTTTTCCATGGGTCGGCTTTTTCTCTGCAAAAGCAACTGTGTAATGTAGTATGGCAGAAACAGAAATCTGCAAAAACGGCATTTGACGGTCCATGATCTGGCGCATTTTATTATTTGACTTTGATTATTCCTACCTGTCCAAATACCAAATAGGGTGAGTGGCGGGGAACATTAGAACACTTAGGCTATAGCAAACATGATATAGTTGGTTGCTGGACAGCTGCACAGGAAGAATTCTTCCGAACGCCGAAGTAAGAACACTCTGTTGTTGTTTTCCTAATAATAATAGGTAGAATATGCTGAGACTGACTCACGGTGACCCCAGGAAGCAGAGCCGAGGTCTATGCTCATCTTCATCTTCTACACGCCAGCCAGGTTTCGTGGCGTCGGGGTGAATATGCATGCTGCCCTGCGAGGAAGACATGCATTCATCTGCAGTGTGTGGGAGTGTAAATTTATGTGTGTAATTCCTATGTTCATTATAAGCGCTTCCGGTCTGAGGAGTGGAGCGATGTTCTGCTGAATACCATCCTGCCTGTGTTTGCTGAATGATCAACAAACTAGTTCAGTTCAACCTGCAGAGCATACCAGCCCGAGGAGTTGGCATTTGGGTCTCACAAGCATGGTAAAGCTGCTGGACTTACCAAACCATCCCTTCCGGGGGAAAAAATGTTGATCGGATTGTTGTAGCCTACCTGTTCTCACAGGTAATTCTGTCTGACACCAGCAATGACAGTTTTTAGGCCACTCCAGCATGGTAATGATGACCCCTGCAGCATGACCAACTACAGCTGATCACAAAAGCAAGGTTCAACATAAATCAACCTGGCACAAGTCCCTATTTTTCCCAATAGGGATGCATAAGTTAGGTAATAACTTAAGTCTACTCAACATGGTTTTGAATATCTAATCGTCTAGATAGCCAAAATGCCCTATTGTATTCTAATTTTTAAGAAGCAGTAGGCCTAACCAAATGGACGCTCACAAATTCTACATCAGAGTAGCCTATAGGCTAGTGTAGTCCTTTGTAGTGGACCAACTAACGATGTAATTATCAATAAGTCAGCATTGTAATATATATGTATTTTTTAATCGACACTCCATGTAAGACATCAGTGTTTGTGATGAAAGCTGAAAGGACCGCATTTTCTGCGAGGGAGATTTTTTTTTTAGTTATTGGCCCCGCGTCTGTCGGTTTCGTGCACTTTCATAGGTTGGTGAGAGCAAGACGGCGGAGGGGAGCAGCAAGTTAACGAGTGCGCCTGCGAGACTGCGCTACGAAGCGGGGGGAGCGAGAGAGAGGTCCAGCTGCAAAAAAAGAAATGCTGTAACAATGGCAGCATCAAGCACCTCGTAGATGGCAACGAACACCGGGTGGGGGAGAGACGTGAAAATAGGAGTGGAATAGCAGACGCCATGAGTTCGCTGTAACGCTTGGACAGCCATTGCTCCCAGGTGTGTTATTGGAATAGGAATTTGTGTTGTAATGAAAAATGGAGCGTCGGGGCGAAGAGAAGCGAGCTGCTGTCTCCATCACCGAGAGAAGAGGCGCGTCCACCTGCTAACACCGGAGGCCCGGGCTCGGAGTGAACCATGGGGAAGTGTCTGCATTGAGGAGGAGAAATAGACACGTTTATATCATTATAACAGCGAAGGACGGGCTTTTCTTGCGGGACAGGGACACAAGAAATCGTTGTTTGACTGCATTTACGCGCGGTAAGTGAGAATATCGCATTCCCATGTCGCGTTTTAATCCATTATAATTATTTTCGGCAGCGTAGAGCTCCATTGATGTTGCGGGAAATCTGTTTCTGTACCCCTACATGTTATTTTTATTTAACTAGAGCGCAGAAAAGCTTTTTGAAACTGTGAAATAGGCTACTGTTTCAGTGGGACAGCTGTCGTGTTCAGCTCATGCAGCGTTAGGACACTTTACCACCCTGTATAGATTAGCATAATGCAAATCCCATCAAGTGTTGGGTAACGTTCGCTGATTCAGCTTTGTGTGTTTGATAGAAAGCAAAACATGTTAGCAAACACAACATTCACAATAGAACGTGGTTAAACGCATGTTTACTCGTTTACAGCACCGTTTACAAGTAAATTATTCTGAGAGTCGCTCAATTGTGTCAGTTCGTCAGTAGTGCGTAAAACCTGTCATATCTGGACTCGTTTTGGATATGCTAAGGGGTATGGTGGTCGGTGACATGGCTGAAGGCAACCGTTGGGATTTCGTGGAAGTCGAAATGAATATACAATGCAAGGCAAGGCACGGTCGGGCTAGTTCAGTGGTGGTAGTGTCACATGGTTTGCGTGCCATTGATCCCAATATCATAACTACCTGTAACTTCAAATAGCCTTTACTATCGCGTCACCCAAAAAGGCCAGCGAAAACTGCCACTGTCATGCACACCTTGTAATCTGTGCCACTGCCTTGTTCTACAGTGACTGTGGCTGTCCTACCGTTGTATATATTTTCACAAGAATGGTTGGATGTTATCAGCCTCTCTAACACCCTCGGCAGGATTCCACTGTTGTTGCTTGTTAGCGGTCTGATTTGTAGGTCGTAAGTGTTATTTGGCGCTGGTAACACCCAGCTAGATCTGCGGGAACAAGTGATTTCCTACCATTTCTGATTATACTTGGTGAACAGAGCGACGAGGCTCCCTCCTACACCACTAAAGCTACCCCCACCCCTCAAAACTACCACTACCAATCCCCCTTTGGCACAAACAACTGTCATCTGTCTCTCCACCCAATGCGTGCACAGAAATCCTCATGGTGGAGCTTTGAGCTGATGGAGTCTAACAAAGACCATGAAAGGGCCAAATTGAGTTGACATTCTGACGTGAGATTCATTATTCTCAGTGACGGCACAGTGTGGGAGAGTGTAGGTTCCGTGTGTGTACGTGTGTCCATTCACCCTCTGGGTGTCTGTGTGGATGATGCGCTCTTGAGAGGAAAGCGTCTGACTGGGTTCACTTGCGTGATGACACAGACAACACACACAGGCTAGGCAGCCCCATCCATCCAATCTTTTCCTCTGTGAGTCACTGAGCACCCAGTGGGAATGTTCTCTGAATGAACCACAAGGCTAGCACAGACATTATACACACTACTCAGGTCACTGTTTCTCTGATAGTGGAGGCCATCAATGTAGATACCAGAGAATAGTTAATTATCACATGGCAAACAAGGCCAGGCCCCATGATGCTATCAGTCTTGTTGTTGTTGTTGTTTTCCCTTGCTGATGCCATCAGCAAACAAGGCAGTCAGGCTCCAAGGAGGAAGGTAAAAGGTGTCAGTCTTTGCCTGATGATTTTACAGTCACAATCTCCTCATGTTTGGACATGGCACATCTCTTCCTTATGGTTTTAGTTCATTTACATCCTTTCCAACCTTTTTGTCTTTAGGGATTATATGGACTTTGTGCCCTCCTGCAGCGGTTTGGGTTTGTGTCCATCGGCACCTTCCACAAATCAATCCTTTCTCTTAATTTGCATTGATCTATTTGCAAGGCCATTGACACAATGCAGCCCGTGCAGGCTTTTATACAGCAGCTCCGCTATGACGAGGCTGGCGCAGAGATGTTGCAATTGGCCAGAGGGAGTGGAGGACAGTGCCGCCTGCCCTGCTGAGACGCATGCATGTCTGGTGAGGCAGACAGTCGTCATCTCACGCTAGGATGCGTCCAGTTATTGTTTCGGTTTAAGTAGCACTTAAGCTAATACCAAGCTAATACTTGTGGAATCCATGTTTGGTTGGGTATCAGTCTTGTTGGAGAACATTCCCAAGGTTGGATGAATGTTCTTCAACATGTTGGAGAACATTCCCAAGGTTGTGATGTGGTCCTGGAATGTGAATTCATATTCACAGCTTTTTTTTACCAGACATTGTCAAGTATGTAAAAGTATGCAGCAGGAATGCACTCCTGAAGGTCCTTTAACCTCCGTGACCAATGCCTCGCCCAATCCACACACTGCAGTTTGATCTCTTTCATGATAACTCTGCTGTGGATTTCGACTCCCTCTTTCTACACGTTTTGTCTTTTTTTGCTGTAGTCAACTCTCTTTATGTTGTTTCTCTGCTCCTCTCTGTCTCTCTCTCTCTGCCTGTCTCTCTCTCTCTTTCTGTCTCGCTGTCTCTCTGCAGTAGGTAGGGAGGCCCAGTGGCCCGGGCCGTGGAGGCTTTTGGTGAGTGAGTGAGTGTGTGTAATTAAAATTAAACAGTGAGGTAAGGTCCAGGGGAGATTGCTCAGATCCTTGATTGCTTTTCATGGCCTGAGGGAGGGAGCTGCATCAGTTCCTGGGGGACGAGAGAGAGAGAGAGAGAGAAAGAAAGAGAGAGAGATGAGTTAGATGAGGTTGTTCTGCATACGTTCTGCCATTCAGACATACTCCTTCTCTATGGCCTATCACCCCCTGAACTGGAGTTAGTGGATGCCCCCCCCCCCCCCCCCCACACACACACTACTCTTACATACCCCACTATCCAGGTTCATGAGATTTAGCCTCACTATGCATTTAACTATACTCACTTGCATAGAATCATACTCTGAAATCCTTGTTGACAGTATTTGTGAAACTAGAAATGAAAGCCACACTCACACATAATGACATTCTACCTCCATTATAATTGTCAGTCTGTAAATATAAAAAGCTTTTCCACAAAGCTGGAAGGCGCTGAGACACTGTGCTTCTGTGTTGTCCAAGCCTCTCTGACAGAAAAGCCGGAGGAGGGGGAGAGGAATTCCTGTGGAGCCTTTTCATTGGCTGGTAATCTCAGCCCCTATTTGTGATTGGTGCCTTTGGCCGTGCCTCTGCGGAGGAGGAGGGTCTCAGGCTGAGTGTGTGTAGCTCTCATCCAAAATGAACTGGTTGAGGGCAGGAAGCTTTGTGAGAGAAAGAGAGGACCACAGCCTTTGGGAAGTCCATGCCTACAAGCCAAGAATGTCAGATTCTGTTTACACATTTAATGTCCGTTTTCCTTTTAAGAAAGGGGACTGGGGATGTAGCACAATAGCACTGCTACGTACACATAATACGCAGTGCATAGCCAAATCATATGCATAAAATGCAGAATCGTGTAGTAGTCTACTTGTATGCATATATTTTTATTGTCTATGTACTTAATATTTTTTTCTGTTTTTAGCAACCTTTCACTGTAATTTGGTCTACGTGTAAATGTCACTATTAAATGATACCATATCTGGGTAGCTAAATAGCACCGGGGTTATTTATTTTTCTTGTCCTGTAGACCTTATCTTCTGAATGTAGTCAATTTCCGTGGAGCTTTGTAGCCTTGTCTCAAGATGTCAAGGTGTGTTTATGTGGGAAATAAATAGCTAAGAGGACCGTTTATAGTTTATAGCAAATCTCTCGCAGTCACAGAAACCCAATCTCATTTCTAAGCATGTGTGCTTAAACACAGAGTCTTTGCTAGCACTTTATTAATTTTTCCCCACTGGTAGTGTTTTGCCGTCATCATCTTTGACCTTTCGCAGGCTCTTGAAGTGCCTATGGTTTTAGAGACGTTTTCTGGCAGCCTGGATTTTCTCTGCCCTTTCTGAACGAGTTGGTGAAGTGGGTGTGAGTGAGCCACGTCACGGTGCTGAAGTGGTCCTCCAGGCCTTTAGGTGGATGAGGTGACTGGCCCTCTCCTCTCCTCTCGTCTGTGTGTGTGTGTGTGTTTGAGAGAGAGGGGTGATTGTAAATGTAAAAAATGCTCGAGGCTTAAAGGACTACAAGTCTGGAAAAGCTCCTTGATTCAACCTCCTCCCCTTTAACCACCCATATTCGTCGTAGTGTGTAACACGAGTTGCTCGCGCCTGAGACAGTTCACGTTTTTTGGTCGAGCATCCTTGTGTTTGTGTGTGTGTTTGTGTGCAAATGATGCATAATTTACGGGTGATTCCCTTTGGTATTTGTGATGTACCAGTGTCAGCGTGGCAAAGTTATGTAATGTTGCAACTATGAAAAACGATACAATTGCTGTGTTTGTGATCTAGTAGTGGGAAGCAAAAGGCAGATTTAAAAAAAACAATGAATCTGAGAAATCAATCGGATTGCATTTCTGAGAAGCTATATGTGCATGGCCGTGGCAGACCTCAAGGTTATTAAACTTATTAGGATGTTGAATAGCATACACGCTTTTTCCATAATGAGACCTTGACTTGAATGCTCCCCAAACAATGTTCTGCAGCCCTGTCATTATGTCTCAATGGCTGATTCCATCACGTGACATTAGAGCAGTGAAGAAGCTAGCTGTTGAACTGCATTAGTACAGAGCCTGGGTTCTTGGTTAGGTAGCACTAGCTCATAGATGTAAGCTTAGAGTTGCACATTTATTTATTTACTTTTGATTATATTAGCATTTACTCCACTATCATCTACAGGTCTGTCCAAACAAGAATAGCATTGCCCTCCAAGTTTCTGTGTTTTGTTTGGTGATTGGCATGTGCTGTGGGAAAGTCATTATCCAACCCCCCCCCCCCCACCCTTCCCGTTTTCCCTCTGGGTGGGACATCCAGTCGTCATCTAAACGTCAGGCGCTTTAGTGATTACACAAACAGGCATCCTTGGCCCCTAAAGTGCCTGCTGTTTCTCACCAGTTGCGTAATTTCCAAATGAGCTCATTTAAAACATGACACAGAAGCGAGAGCAAGGGCGCAGGCTTGGGTGGGAGTGCAGTCGGTGTGCAAAGAGAGAGAGAGAGAGAGAGAGAAAGAAGGAGAGTGAAGGAGGGTGGGATGGAGGAAGAGAGAGAAGCAGAGAAATGGAGAAATAACAACATGCTGTTCGTTAGCAGGCTTTGAAAGGGAGGCGTTGAGATCTCAGGAGGCACAGTCTGTCCAAATAGCTGGTGTTTGTAATCTTGTCTCTCTCTCTCTCT
>JAGFZM010001550.1:133712-155901 GCA_017657215.1 Limnothrissa miodon | reverse complement strand
TCTCTCTCTCTCTCTCTCTCTCTCTCTCTCTCTCTCTCTCTCTCTCTTTCTCTCTCTCTCTCTGTCTGTCTCTCTCTCTCTCTCTGTTTTTGTTTGTGTGTGTGTGTGCATGTGGGTTATGAGGTGTAATCTTCTGCGCTGTATCCATCTGCAAGGGTCGAGGTCTATGAGGCAAGAAAGCAGAGCTCTTTAGATATCCACTCATTGTGCTCCTCTGCTTTTGTCTTCTTTTCTCTCATCTTTAGTTTTATTCCTCTCATCCTCCTGCTCCCTCTCTTTATAGTTTTAGCTTTATTGCACAGAAAACTAATCAACATATAAAGCATTATTATTATTGTTGTTGTTTTTGTTGTTGTTGTTGTTGTTGTTCTGATTCATGTGTATTATTGTGCTCCATGAGTCAATTCTACAAGTTTATTTGACAAAAACATGTTGAGTGTGAGGGAGAGAAAGGGGGACATGTAAACTAACCTATGATTAACTTGTTTATTCTTGTTTATTGTTTGTCACTCCATTTTGTAGACTTGTCACTCAACTTTGTAGACTCTTTATTGATAAACTCCTCCTGTTGTGGAGAGGAAGCTATGAGATTGAGTCGACCTGGAGTGGGTGTTGTGCTGTGTGTTTTTGAAACGCCTCTCTGAGATTGTGTGTGAGAGAGAGAGAGAGAGAGAGAGAGAGAGAGAGAGAAGAGAGAAGAGAGAGAAGAGTGCTACCTGATGTTGACACTGATAAAGTCACTCCTTCACACTGTCGGATTGGATACTGTCTGTTTCTGGGGAAGATGACTGTTCTTGAAAAAGACATGGCTCTATTTTTATGCATCATGAGACTCACGACTTAGATATGTGTGTGTGTGTGCGTGATCAGCTTGTGCATGTTTGTGAGCTTGTGCGTATGTGTACACTTGCACTGTCCACATGCTGCCACCACCCTCATCTCCAGTGAAGCCACAGACCACTAGCTCTTCAATTACGCAGATCGCTCGACTATAAAGTGACTCATTTACACCTCAAAGACCACGATTCTTATGTCAGCCCCGGCTTACATCCTTGTTCCTCAGGGGCTCATAGAACAGTGCCTTATGCATACATCACATCAGAAAAGCTGCGTGGTGTTCTCCTCTCGTCACCGGTTCTTTGCGAGCAACCGAAACACCTTCGCCGATTGCTTTTTCCTAATGATGAGCGAAAATAATGTGTCATGGCAGGTTTTTCTCCTGCTGCGTCTCGTCTAATGGCTGTTGTAGCTGCTCGATGCTGTACACGGTGCCGCCGGTGACAGCAGAGCCTCTTTAATAGGGCACATTGTATTGATTAAATTGCAGACTCTTAAGGTCCTTTTCAGAAGCCATGTTGTGCTTTCCCTGTTTGTCAAGGCTTTTGTGAGCTCAAGGGGCGAACCAGTTCCAATTAGTTGCATAAATTGTTGCCGGGAAGAGTGGCTCCTGTTTTGTAAAAAAGGAAGACATTTTTTTTTTTCCTTTGTTTTTTTTTTTTATCCCCTTTCGAATGATTTTGAGTATTTGTTGTCGCAGATACAAAATGTGGGCCTGCCGTGTTAAACTTATCAGTAGAGGTAGAGGTAGAGATACTGGCCATAGTTTGCGTGTTACGTGTGTTTACGTGTGTTTACGTGTTAATGTGCTTTCCTCTGTGTCAAGTTAGTTAACACTTGAAGTGTTAATTTAATATAGCTACCTTTGTAGAACTGGAGATCTTTCACTGCCACCATAAATGATGAAGTTTGGTGGAAATCTGACGGAATATGAAACAAAACTATTTCAACCTCTATTTCTTTGCCTTCCATTTCCCTTGAGAAATCTTAGACTTTTATTCATAATTATC
The DNA here is from genome assembly GCA_017657215.1 of Limnothrissa miodon. NCBI lineage: Eukaryota > Metazoa > Chordata > Actinopteri > Clupeiformes > Clupeidae > Limnothrissa > Limnothrissa miodon. The sequence goes on along the minus strand of JAGFZM010001550.1, from coordinate 154,054 downwards.
AGTTATTACCTTAAAAACACACTATGTATTTTAGAACGTGGTTCTCCTGAAATGGTTGTTTGCTCTCATCTATCTGGGCTTCCTTCTACCCAGTGTGCAGGCTTTACAGCATTCTTTAGAGAGCCTTCAGTTACTGAAAATGTCTTAATGGAGGCGCTAGGGAACATGATGGGTTTTGCAACATAATGGAACATCCTTGACCGGGCATTGAGCTTCATTAAAAAAGGAGTGAAGGTCAAGGTCTAGGTGCTGTCTCTGTATATTAATGTGCATGTGTTAGCATTTGAGTGTGTGTGTGTGTGTTTGTATGTGTATGTGTGTGTGTGTGTGTGTGTGTGTGTGTTACATGTATGTGTTTACTCACCCACCAAGATATGATTCACATGCACACACACACAAGCACACACAACACTTTCTCTTTCACACACATTTTAATTCATACAAACACAAACACACACACACATCTCTATAGCACCAATCACAGTAGTCCTCAACATTTCTCTAAGGGGGGGATTTCATTTGTTGTTTGGCAAGAGTGAGTGTTGATGATATGACTCATATAATACTGTAGGTTACTCTTTCTAGAGATAGCATACTTAACAAAGGAGCAAGGCTACAAGGGCACGAGAGTGCAAGAGTGTGATGGGGAGTCACATGTGATGTCCGTGTTGCTAACTCTCTGATCGGAGTACTCTTAAGCTGCCTTGGTGAACGCAGGAGTGACCTCCACACCCACTGCTGCTGCTGCTCCATTGTCACAGAAGATAGTAGACTGCAGTGCAGTGTTAGGAAATGCTTGGAGCATCACAGAATGCTATAGTACATTTACACACATGCAAATGCTGTCAAAATAGATTTAAGGACATCAAAAGGTGACAAAATGACAATATATTTTTATGTATTCGAGATCCTTACTATTTAAGTCATTTATTCACTTGTAAGCCCTAAGGAATGTGTGTTGTGTGTGTTTGTGTATTTGTGCATGCATGTGTTTGTGTGCCGATGTGTGTTTGACTGTGCTTTTATAAAATCAGATGCAGTCAGGCAGCAGCCATTTTAAGATTTCCCCAAGAGCGACCTGGTGCAGCTGGGACACTCTTCGACCTTTATGGGTTTAATTAGTGTCAGTGTCGGCCTCAGCCCCTGATTGGCCCGGAGGGTGGCATTGTCTTTGTGACGCCCTAATTTAGCATTGTGTTTCTCAAGCCTGCTATGAGCACCTTGGATGACTGTCACCTGCAGTTTAAATGCTTTATATGGATGCATGATTTTTTTTTTGTAATCTGTAAGCTTTTTTGCCATCAACAATTTTTATTTATGATTTTTGTCTAGACCTGGGCCTAATTAGGACCTTTTCATGTCTATTTCACTTCATTGGTAGCATACTGCAATCTCGCTTACGGAGCATTCATTGGTTACACGTTATAAAGCATTTAGAAAGGATTTTACTATTTGCAAGTGCAAAGCTTTTACAATGGAAAAAATGTGCCACATCAACAAAATCACAGAACAAACACACCGGGGAATCTAAAGGACTGTACCATCATTTTCATCACAGATTATTCTAATTGGCATTATCAGTCAGCCCTTTCTACCTCTAAATATCAAAATAGCTTTTCTCTCAAATGGCAGTTTGCTAGTGTGGTTTTTATGACATGCTCACTTTAAGAGAGCTATTATGACAATTAGCAATAATGGTGATGAGACACAGCTGTCTCTATAGACCTGAGCTGTCATCATGATTAATGACAGGATATGACAAATGTCAGGGCATGTTTATAACACAGCTAACATGTCAGTCTTGTAACTTGTAAGTGTTAAAGGATATTAAGTGGCTGTGTACTTCATTACAGTAGTATGTAACGGAGTTAAAATGAACCCTATTTAGTTCATGTGAATTCTGTCAAAAAATTTCTATATATTTAAAATATTGTATAAAGGTTTTCAGGTTGTACCCATTCACATTAGTTAAATAAGAGGCTTCGCGGCTGCAATTGTAATTCACTTTCATTTCTGTTTACTTTTGAGCTCTTGCACTCTCCGTACTTCTCCAGTCAGAGCTCTAGTCTGCTGGAGGTAAGCTGTGCCTTGGAGCGCTCTGTGTAAAACTTAATATTTTTAATAAAAGTGCACATGCCATAGTAACACTTTAAATGTTTATGTGTCTACAAAAGTAGTTAAACTGATATCTTTGGAAATTAGCGCAGTTAAAGTGATAGGACTATGTTTTATCCAAGATCATTTGCGTTTTGGAGGGAAACACGTTATGTTACCAATTGCGCAATGGAGAGAATTGCTTTCTTTTGACCTTCCTCCTATTGTAGAGAAATAAAAACACAGTGAAGAACTCCGGATTCAGCACGTCTTTTATCTCCATCATTGAGCAGTAGTAAGACAACCGTCACAAGTAGCAGTAGCAGTAGGAGCATTCTAGAATATAGGATGCATTTTAGAACATTTATTGGAGGAACAGAGTAATCTATAGGGTTCTGCTTTTACATGCATTTATTTATGATGCACTAATTAAGCCTTAATGCTGGGCTCAAACTACACGATTTAAAAATCTTATACGATTTTGATGTCAGGTTGCGCCGCACACATAAAGAGAATCACAAGCGACAATCTACAGTCGTAAACACGCACACACTACACGATTGGAACGCCCAACATTCCATTTCCAGTCGTAAATATCAAACACGTTTGATATCTACGATTCCCGATCGGTCAGTCTTGAAACCCCGAAAATTCTATCTTAGAACGTCGCACACGACAAAGGAAACTGGGCCGACAATCGCTTACGATCCGCCTGGGGACTGAACGTTCCCCTGATTGTCGTAAGGGGGGGTTCTAGCCGAGAATCGGGCCGAGAATCCTGTAGTTTGAGCCCAGCATAAGTGTAGGCTTGTGTTAATACGAAACTCATTGTTGTCACTATTAATATCTGGTTTTATCAGTATCATTATCACCATTTGTAAGTAATGCATTTTATATTTCATAGTCTTTAGGATTATATAGTTTTTATATAGCATATTGTTTTACACAAAAATGTCAAGCATTTTAACCCCAATGACGACCAAAATCATAATACAACCAAAGCACAGTACTGTGCCAATGTTTTTTTACGCAATGAGCCCTTTGCCTCAGTACTTATTATAATTTAACCCTTTGAACCCGACGAATTCGAGTCACGTCTGATTTGACACACATGGTTTTGTCTGTTAGATTACTCGCTGAGTTTTCATCACTCAGACATCCGACAACCTGACCTTTCCAATGCTGCTAGTTGCTAGTTACTGTGATGAAGAGTTTTAATTAATGTCAATAATACAGCTCTGCCTCTGGTATGTCACCCACCTTGTATTATCTCACAATTTCTTAACTTCAGACTGCATATCAAAATAACTTGGAGATTAGACTGATTCCTAATGGCAGCTCTTTCTACTTCGTGGACTTGTAACCACTCATTTCTTTTCCATGTAAAAAGTTGTTTTGAAACCCCTCTTTGTAATGTAGCGAGGGCAGATGCTAGTAATGTAATTTCAGGCCATAGAACAGCAAGAGAGAGGAATGTCATTCAGCCTTTTATTTTCTGTGCATAAAATATGAAAAAAAAAAAGAAAACGAGTAAAGTCTTCGGTTAGTAGATATATTTTGCAAATTGTAAAGTCATAGAGCATCCCACTGTCATGATTAGACCATATTGCCAGATTTCAGACAAGCACAGCTATCCAAATGTGAAGGTACTGGCATGCTTCCAAATGTGAGATTTCTACAAAAATGTAAGAAATTAAGACTGAAAATATATATTTTTTGTCTAAGGCTGGTGTAAGCCATATGTAAGTAGTATCACATCAAACACTGCCAAATTCAGATAGCCTAGACTGTCCTGAAAAAAAGCATGATAGCATGTGTAGATGGGTCAGGGGGCAGGTGCTGGAGGCAAAGACCGATGCAGGGCCCTGCAGCTTCAACGCCAAACATCACTGGGCCCCAGAGCAAAGAGGTTGAGAAATCCTACTGGAAGCCATATTGGTTAGCATTTCTCTGATACTGTACATGAGACATTGGTGCAAGTAGCTCATGCATAAGGATGGATTTAAGACAAATTTAAGAGCACAGTCTCTTTTGCAAGGCATGATGTGCAGTTCAAGTCAACAAGGTCATGCTGCATGCTCTGGCTGTGGGGTGGCAGGCCAAAAACCCCTCCCTCACTATCTTCTGCTGGGATTTACTGGAAAACCTTCTCCCCAAATCAAAAGGGGGGGGCATGGAATTGCGTGGGCCGGACATGGGGGCGGGGATGGATAGAAGAGAGGAAAAAAAGAGAGTGAGAGAGAGGGAGAGAAGCTGCACCATCCTGCTCCATCAGAGCTGTTCCTTAGCGAGGCCAGTGTCTTTGTAGGGCTGCACCAGCACTGCCAAGTATGCGGTTGGCTCGCCACCAAAGGCTAGTGACAACCGGCTGGAGGAGAGACAGATCGGTTTCCACGTGCCAAGTCCATTCTTCTGACGAGAGAATGCGCACCAGAACTCAGTTATTACCCAGCCTCTACAACAGCGTGCACATTTTGAGGAAGTCTTGTTCATACCGGTTTCTGGATCAAGACCAATTGTCATTATGTTTCTTTATTATTTTGTGGCTGATTTTTTTTTTTCTCCGTCACTCACCAATTAAATGAATAAAAGAGAAGTGTTTTCACCTGACCTCAATAGCGGAGACTGTTTCACTGAAGTGAAAGTGTTTTGTATTTGTGTGTGTATATGTGTGACTGTGTGTGTTGGTCTGTATGTGTATGTTGTATGTTGCTAGAGCATCATCTCATGTTTTTTTTCACATGCCGGATTAGTGTGTGTGTGTGTGGGGGGGTATGTTGTAGGGGGGGGGGGTTGGGGGGCATGTTTGGCGTGGCATAGAGATGGATCCTGCATGTTGCATCTCTCCTCTGCAGCAGCCCTGTCAAATGCCACAACGAATTCCTATGGAGGCATCACTTCCCTGGCAGCGACGAGGAGAAAGAGATGTTTTTTTACTGTCACAGATGGTGGGAAAACCTTTGTAATGCTAATATGATATCAAACTGTGCAGGGACCAGAGACAGAGAGCACAGCGAACCGTGGCTCTTTGTCATCGAATGATTTAGCACACGTTAGAAAGCGACAGCTACAGAGAGAGAGGGGGAGAGAGTGAGGGAGTGATCAAGGGAAAGAAAGCAAGGCAGAGAGATGCATGAAAAGAGAGGAAAAGCGCTAGAAAGCGGGAAAAAAAAGACAGGCCAAACAAAACCGACCTCGGAGAGGAACAAAAAAGCAGTGTAAGGATTGACTCCTTACACAACATGCCCGTCAACTTGGAGGGACATTTCACAGTTTGATAATTGTTTTTAACAGTATTGCTACCTTTATTTGATTTAAAGCCAGTTTTGCTCTGAGTGCATGTTTGTAAATGCGTTGGCGTTTCTAAATGTACTGTATGAGTCAGAGACGTTGGCAATTCTATTTTGTTTCTCAAGGTTATATTTGTCTTTTTGTCCCTCTGAAGTGTAATTTATAGTAGGGTACCATATTCACGCCTCTGCCAGCAAGCAAAAGCATTCATAAACCATCATGCTTCATAAACATCCTGCCGGGCTTTATGTGTTTTGAGTTGCTGCATCACCTTTCCTTCGATAAACGGTCAGCCAGAATGAATTCGACTGGTGAGAAAAGGCATCATTGAGCATCGCCTCCCACATACACCAGCATCTCTGTTTGCCACTGCCCTCCCTCTCTCTCTCCCTCTCTCCTTCTCCCTCTTTCTCTCTCTCTCCCTCTCTCTCTCTCTCTCTCTCTCTCTTACTCTGCATCTCTGGAGGAAACGAGTCGGGTCAGAAAATAATGAGGGGCGGGCAAAAGTGGCGCTTAAGGAGCAGGCCGGAGGGAGGCTGGGGCTTTAAGGGCCAAGCCGCCACCCGTGTGCAGGGAGGAGGTGAGGAGCGCCATGCACGGGGACAACAACAGGCAGGCAGACAGACACACAGACAGACAGGCAGACACCCTCAGTCCCTCTGCTCCCGGGCTCTCCACGTCACATTGATTCACAATCACGTCTTCTGTGAATACATGCCAGCAGCGCTCATGTATTCACAATCAGTGCGCTGAAAAGAATATTCCATTATTTTCTTCTTTTTTTTTTGAAAGGGGATGTGGGATAGGCTACTTACTCTCTTGCATTATGCCGCCTGACTCCCTACCAGCAAGCCCACCTTCCACTACCCCCTAGAATATTTGAATCACAAGGAAAAGCTTTCATATCCTAGTCTCAGGCCGCCCGTGCCCTGTCAGTGTAATAGTGCACGCTGGATTAAGGGGTTATTTCCCCCGAGTGCCGACGTAAGAGAGCGTGTCAGTCAGCCGCTCGCAGACAATCCCACCGCTCCCCGCCGCCACAGCCGTGTTGCCAGGGAGCCTCCCAGCATCAACATTTTGAGAATCTGGCCTCCGCAGCCTTCGCCACACAGCCGGGAGAGAGAGAGAGAGAGAGAGAGCGATGAGGACAAGGGAGGGAGGGAGGAAGGCAGGAGGAGGGAAAAAAATGTGCCATTTGGAGAATCGTTGTTATTCCAATCACACTTCAGATGCAGCAGGGTCCAATAAATGTCTGTGTAATTGGCAGTCTGTGCCAGCTATAGGCAGACGCTCAGTCTGGTCCAGGTGGACTTCACAACAGGATTTATTAGAATGTCGATTTCATTAATTAGCAACTCCAATGTGCGAATGTCTGCTTGTAATACACTGACACGATTAAAGCGAAAAAAAAACGGGGATAAAAAATAAGTTTTGTTTTAACCTTCTATCCTCTCATCTTGCTTTCTTCATTATATATAATCATTAATGATAGCTGTTCTTCTGCCTGCATCCACGGGGCTTAGTTGGGGAAGTATATAGTCTAAGCATCATTATTAAAATGAATCGTGTAGGCTACCACTTTAACCTGCAGTTTGCCACTACTGTTTTTTGACCATGCATCTTCAGTGCATTGGTTTGTTTGTTTGTTTGTTTGTTGTTTTATCTTAAGCCCCTTATGATATTTCTGCAGTCGTCATGGAGCTTGCATTGGTTGCATTCGCATTAAAGTGGGAGGATGTCAGAGCGAACGCCGCAGCGTGCCGCTCCGCATCATTCGCCAGGCTAAATAATGAGAGAAAGTTGAGGGAGCGTGGTCGGCAGGAGGTGCCCCGGTGGTCACACCCCCAATCAGTGTGGGGGTCGTCTCAGGGGTCAGAAGTCACTGAGACAAAGCAGTGCGTTAATGAACTGCACTCCGATCCCCAGGGAGATGGAGACTGATAGGGGCCAGGGGACGGCCGTTATAAGGAACAAGCAGACACAAACACACACACACACATAAGGACATGCATGCAAGAATGTGTTCACCCTTGGATAGACACACACAAACACACACACACACACACATAATTATTGACAAAGTGCCCAGTGTGGCAATCTGCCATCTGCAGAAATCAGACACAGCTCCTCAAAATAGCTTTAACCTGGTCTAAACTCGTCAGGGAGACATTTTGCCTGGGCAGACAATGAGAGGTGGTGGAACCAAAGAGCCGGTGACGGGCCCTGGGGACTCCCCCCCCACCTCAGAGTGAGCCTAGTTAAAGTTACACGGTGCACAGTTCTCTGCCTTCTCTTTCTGTCTCGGCCTCTTTCGGTCTCTCTACCTCGATTCCAGCTGGCTGTCTCTCACAGCGCCCGTATCTCTCTGACTGTCTGCCTTCTATTCTTACACCTCTCTTTCATCTCACTTTCTCAGTCTCATTCTCTCTTCCTTTCCCTCTCTCTCTCTCACTCTCTCTCTGCCTTCTTTCTTTGTGTCTTGGGATTTTTCGCTTTTTTTTTCTCTCCTTCTCTTCCTCTCCCTCTTTCTGTCCCACTCATTCTGTCTCTCTGTCTCTGTCGTTTCTCGTGTGTGTGTGTGTGTGTGTGTGTGTGTGTGTGTGAGTCCAATGGGCAGCGATGGGCTGGTGCAGGCTGAGTGCAGTGCTGCATAGTGTCGTCACAGACCTTGTCAACAGCCTTGGTGAAAGGCCAGAGCTTGATGGGTAATCCACACATTTATTCTGCTTCTGCAAAGAAGTGAAAACCAACGAAAGGCTACTCTGCCCTCCCCCTTCTGATTTTTTCATCTGTTATCTTTTTTTTTTCAATTTTATGTCTTCAATGTGCTGTAAAGACAGTTTTACCTTCTGCAGATAAAAGGTTTTCAAAGCGTTCAAAGCATTTTTTTTTCCTTGACAAAGATAATTGTCTACACACATGCTCGTGCACACACACCCTTAGCACTTGACTTTGTGAAGGATTCTGCTCTTCTGTTCAGATCTCACTATCAACGAACACAGATGATGTCCATGAACATGTCTACAGTAGTTTTGTGTATTTTGTGTGTGTGTGTGTGTGCGTGTGTGTGTGTATCGTATGTGCACGCGCATGTGTGCATCTCTCTGTGTCTATGTCTATGCCCTTCCAGTGTGCAGAGGCAGAACGAAGTGGTGGTAATAAAAATTATTGATCTAGCCACAGTCATAATGCGCTACACCAATAAAGTCGCTAAGCTCTGTGGCCCTGTGGCAGGTGTAAACGCTTCAGGACTCACTGCCTCATGTGCGGGGGAGGACTGGATACTACCCAACCACCCCCCCTCCCTGCACCATGTCTCTGTGGGGGTCTGGGGGTTTACATCCACACGAGCACAGAACAATGTATAGCTCCAGCTCCCCTGTAACTAAGCATGGAAATAATATCAGTAGCCCACATAGTAGATTGGTGGAACCCCCACCCGTCATGTCAACTACACATGATTTGATTCAAGTGACTCAAAATCAGTGATAGTGTTTGTCTCTGTGTTGCTTGCTGTTTGAGTGTCTGTGTGTGTGAACCACTTCCACCATGTCTAGACGAGCTGCTGTTGTTCTTTCTCTCCATCCTACATCTTCTTTTCCGTTTACTGTCAATGTTTTTTTTCTATCACTGCATCAATCAGCTGCAACTGTGCTTTTTTTTTTTTTTACACGGTTGCGTCACCAGTGAACAGGCGCCGTCAATGAATGTGGAGTAGGCGGCCCATTAGGCAAAGACGCCCAAACGCACTCTCTCCGCCTCATTAGTTGTGTTCGACCCCACGGCCCTCTGGGACTACTGCGGAGAGAGCCCAAGCGTGGTGTGTGACCTTTCACTGCCTAATCAACTTTTAACACCTCAGCCTGTGTGTGTGTGTGTGTGTGTGTGTGTGTGTGTGCATGTGTTTGTGAAAGCCAGCGAGAAAAATGTGCTGGTTAGAGAGATGGAGGGGCTCATGGTTCACCAGCCAGGCCTCCACCCACTGATCCCACTCCCACTAAACACAAGCTACCCCCTCCCAGATTTTGTTTTTGTAGCCTTTAAAAAAAGGGGGTGTACTTGGCAGTTCAATTTATGACATAATCTGTGGAGACTTTGTAGTATGTAAGTCTGATCCCAGACCAGGGCATAGACATAGAATTGGGAAACCCCTTCACCTCACATGAACTTGCAAAAACAGAGAGAAGGGCTAAAAAGAGGGTTAAGGGTTCGAAATGGAGATGTTTGTTTGCTTTAAACAAAAAATACAACTGTTATCCCTACATAGTCCGAAAGCAGAGTTGAAGCATAGTGTTATAATGTCCCCACTATGCCTGTGTGTGTGTGTGTGTGTGTGTGCGCGTGTGTAGGTGTGTGTGTGCGGTGTGTGCATGAAGCAACTCTCTGAAAAGTACCTTTCGCACAGAGCACCTCATCTTCTGATTGACACCATTGAGTCTGTGGCAAAGCCCTTCTTTTCTGGGATGATTTTCTCTGACAGGTGATGAAAAAGGCAGACAGCGGGGGGTGGAGGATAAAAGACGGTGAAGAGGTAGCCGCGGCAACCAGAAACTACCCCTATTACGGGCAATGGCTGCCGAGACACACAGTACACACACCGCCTTCCAACACACACACACACACACACACACACACACACACCTAAAACACACTAGAAATACAGATAATGATTCAAACACATAACACAAGATTGATTTTAAACAAGAAAGGACGTTAGAAAGCTTTAACCTGTGCTTGTTTTCTCTCTCTCTCTCAAAATATAATTTTTCTGTGGCAGAGGTTAACAATGTAAATGTAATGTTAACATTATGTTAAAGTAATTAATGTTAAAGCAGGGCTAAGGAACGTTCTGTTTTTTTCACTCACAAGCTCCCTTTAAAGACCGTATTGCATTGTATTGCACTGCATTCTATTGGAGGCAGACCACTGCTGTTACAACATTGCAAATGCTGTGTCTACCGTTGTAGGCCACAGTGGCGCATTGTACACCGTTCGCTCGCCGTGTAATGACTCATGTTAGCATCCTAAACAGTATGAAACGGATTAATTAACTGAAAAATGTTGCTTAGTGGGCCTTTAACGCCTACACACACTCGCACGCACACACACACACACACACACACACACACACACAGAGAATTTCCCCTGTAAAACCTATAAAACCTATACCTTAAATGTTTAAAAGCAGCTCTGAGATGCACATCAAAACAATTGAGAGAGAGAGAGAGAGAGAGAGAGAGGGTCCTCTGGTTGCTTAATAGCAGAACAGGGGCAGAGTTAAGGGCAGAGAGGGGCCCACACACTGCCCACACTTCCTCCTCAGCCTCACCAGTGGCACACCATGAACCAGCCTACATTGCCATTTGGACTGTTGTGGCAAACTCGTACACTAGGACTACAAATCTAAGAAGCTTCACCGAGGAATGTCTCACTTGTTGACAAAGAGACAAGTTTCGAACCCTGATTATTATAGCTATAGTGGGATTCCACAGAAATTAAATTAGTAAATTTAATTTACTTAGTCTTTTTTAGAAAAAAAAAGTTTTCAATGTGTGTTTAGCTGTGTACATTACATTACATTACATATGTGTACATTACACAAGATAACACAAAATATTTAACATGACTATGTTTACTCATGCTCTGTCACACCCAAAACATGGAATTGCCCGACAGCATTTGTTTTTGCGTGTGAGGAAATTTAGACCTTCTATGCAACACACAAACATCTCATTGGAAACGTGCCTGATTGTTTGGTTATGGACACTGACTGTTTTCAAACTGTGGCCAAAGAAAGCCACAGTGGCATTTCCATCTGAGATACATGCTCATTTATCTGGTTTCAGCTGGTGCTCACGACAAGCTTTCATGGCTAAATAGCTTGCTGTATCCAAAAGCCTTTTCAAAATGTAGTTCTCTAATACCTGTTCTCTAATACCTAAGTACCTCATTTCTCCATTGTCTCACAGAGCAGTACGATCCAATAGTAAGCTGTGGTCATTAACAAAAGATGAAAAGATTTGGTAAGGAGATTTTACTGATGAATTGTATTATTCAATGCCACAATAAAAATGGATTGTGTTATTGAAGTATTGGGTAGTGAGAGAAGTCATCTCATACCCCATTTGAATGTGGCAATACGGCATTGCAGGCAAATCAATGCATTGAACCCGGCTGATGTTTCACAATTAATGAACCAATAGGCTCTGCGACACGTCAGAACAGTAATTATTCTCCTTTTAACCACCTTTACTGCACTTCCTTTTTTCATCCCTTTTTAAACATATTTATTTCTTTTTCTTACTTTCCTTCTTTCCTTTTTCTTTCTTACTTTTTCACCCTGCTGTTTGGCCTTTCTCTGCTAAGAATGGCTCTGATTTGATCTAGTGCACTGTGTTGCCTGGTGCTGTAATTCAGTGCTAGTCGCTAGTCCACCCCATTAGTCTGAAAGAGTAGCCTGCCCTCACTTGTCGGCTCTATCCTTGACACCTACCTGTAGTGCTGCATTGACGAGATGCTTGGCAGGTTTCTAATTTGCCCCGGTATTTCCACTTGGTACTTAAGTCCATGCTGAATTACTTGCAGAGGAAGGTGCACTTGTCAGCGTAGATGAGAGGCCTCGTCCTGTTTTAAATGTAATGGGGGAGGGCGCCGTGCACAAGCACGTGATGAACTTAATCCGCCTCAAGTATTTGATGAAGAGGCTAGCTTGGCTTGGCATTTTGTCTTTGTAAAAGCAAAGGCATTTATCAGCAGCAGACATTGGTGGTGTGACTGAAGATGATGAGGTTCAGTGAATATATATATATATATATATATTTAGGGTTAACATTTCAGTGTAAAAAGACGAAAGGTATAAAGAAGATATTTAAGTCATGAAACTGTTTTGTGGGATGAATTATTGTCATGGGATGGGCCACGGCTTCTCCACAGCATTATCAGGGACTTTTACTACCACTACAGTATTTCTCATTCAGTCATTACAGCAGTCATGTACAGTGTCTGACTGTTTTCTTACCCTCTGTGAACATTTGGTTGCCATCGAGTAACTATAACAAAGACCTCGACCAGGTTGTGTGAAGTAGCACAACCTGACCTGTTTGTTTCTCCGATAGCGACATAAGAAAGGTGTGGGGTCGACATTGTGCTGGAGTGCTCAGTAAAATCGATTACGCAACAGTGGAATACAGGTATACGAGGGCGCCTCAGGAGTCTCAGAGGAGCTGATGTGACAGTGATGAAGGACGTCATGGAGGCTGTTTAAATGTGTTGTTCTCGCCGCGCTCCTCAGCCTTACGCAGAGACTGGACAGTAATTGCAGCCCCAGATGTATGAGGCTGAATGAGGTGGATGTGCGTGTGTCTGTGTGTGTGTGTATCTGTTTGTGTGTTTTAAACGGCTGGTGGCTTCGGCGTCTGCTAATGATGAGGAACGTTCCGCCCTCCGATGATTCATCCCCCATCCAGTGTCCTCTGTGTTTGTGTGTGTGAATGTGCAACACTCAGATCTGCCCTTTCAAGCATTGCAGTGTAGCCTGTGTCTTTTTGAAAATGACTGTGTACTCGCTTGTGTACAAGTGCGTGCACCTCTCTTTGTGTGTGTACGCTTGTGTGTGCAAGCATACACATATATGCGCGTTTGTGCGTCCGATACATTCATTCCGATACTTTCAAGTACTGAGTGTAGCCTGTGTCCTAATAAAAAATCCCTCTTACATTCATTCATTATTTCCTGACTTCTATTCTCCTTTTCCCGGTGCCTTGATTCTCATAATTGCTCTTGCTTTTACAATAACCCGGTAAGAAGCCAAATGTGGCCCTCTAGCAGCAAAATCACTTCCAGCATTCAGTCTAGTGCTCAGTCAAGCACAGTTTCACCCTCAGCAGCATAAAAAAACCCTCTTCTGACACTTTGGAGGAAAGTTAGCGGCTGAGTCGTCGTAGCCACACCCCTCGGGGACCCCTTGATGTCGCCATGGCGAGGCCAGGTTGGTGTCCTCTGATGACCCCTGAGCTGGACATTGCTGCGATAAGGGCCTTATTATTTTTCTACAGCGGGCAGCGGCAGTGCCTGAGGACTCCGGAGTGCCTGAGTGTTTGCCTGTTTATTCCCAGAGGGGTGAGAGAGAGAGAGAGAGAGAGAGAGAGATTGCTCTATTGACTATATAAAAAGAGTATTACACACACTTTGAAAGTCCATTTGTGTATTTCGAGAGACACTGTTGTTGGGAAGTTGGGATTCTGTGTGTGCAGAAAGCAAATAAAAAATTATTCAGAATCAGGTGGTAATCTAATCACTCTGCCTCTTTGTGATCTGATACAGACTCTATATACTACTCCAACGCCAGCCTGCTCATCTGAGTTGGCATCAGCTTGACATGCCTTGAAAGTAATCACACACCAAATGCCAAAGGCCTGGTCTCCCAGACCCAGAATGTCCCATTTTAGGTTCCTATCAACGCAGAGGTCAACCATTGTAGAAGGGAGCATGAAATGCAGTGCCATGGCATGACATGGTGCAACACGAGTGTTCTGTTTGTAGTCTTTTGGTGCTGCCAACCATTTAACTGTAACAAGACAGTTCCTCCGGTCTAATCTGTGAGCAAGCAATTGTATTACCAAGATTGCCTCAGAATTACCCAAGAAAATAAATCCCTCGGTTGTGGAATGCCAGTTTTAATAGGCATGTAGATTCATCTTTTTTAGGAAAGAGAGAGGGAAAGGGTGTGCATGAGAGAGAGAGAGAGAGTTTTGGAAGTATTCATAAATATGTAATGAGTGGATGTGTTTATGAGTGGCAGATAGAATCACATGCTATTGGCTACAGCTACAGTCTGTTGGTGTAAACCAACACTTGTGAACTAGCCAATGCTGAGTAGCCCTTTGCTCCTGAAGGATAATAGTGAAGGATAATAGTGGAATTGTGTGTTTTGTATATTAGTGTGTGTGTGTGTGTTTGTACATGTGCATTTTATTTCCCAGTTGTGGTACTGAGTCTGCTGACCGGAGAGAGGCTGTTGTGTGCTATCAACATCCTTCAACTGCCATTTAATCCCATGTGTGGCTGACTGCTGTGCTCGAATGCCCAGCAGCTGCAGATAGGCTACATGCGTGTGTGTGTGTGTGTGTGTATTTGTGTGTCCGTTACGAAGGTGCTCGGTGGTAATTGATCCTGGAAGCTCTTTGCCTCTGTGCTTTGATTTCTTTGTCTGGGTATAAAGGCTATTCTTTAATGAAGTCTAAAGTCTGTGTGGAGGGGTGATGGAGTTGGATGATTGTATTCTATAGCCGTCCCCACTGTGCTTCTGTAAATGTGATGTCACTGTTGTTGTTGTTTTTTTTTGGCACAGCAATTTGCTATTAACAATTAGCAATTGAGTTTAACACAATTTCTCAATACCCTGACTAATAAATGTGCCTACCTGCTTTACTGCTTGGGGAAGTTTGAGCTCTCCGTACCCCTGGATCTGTTAGAGCCGTCAAGCATAATGTTGCCTCATGCTGGGTATAACTGTAGCACCACGTACTCCATTCTTACATTACCAGATGGCAGACATAGGTTCCTGGTTAAAAATGCAGGCAAAAACTAAGACAAGACTAAACTAAAGCTGTGGCGTAGACTGTGGCAGCATGTGGTTGCCCAACAGAATTCTGCAGCTAGTCACTGACGTAGCAGCATTGCTGTGCAACCCATGGTGCACTGCACAGTAAGCTGAAGCTGTCACCAAAGCTCCGTGAGGCCCTCGGTGATCCTCACTTTAAACAGGGCCTATTGGGGCATGGACTTTGCCACATTATAATGTTTCTTTATAGCCGCATGTAACTTATACCCAAGCTCTTAGATGGATGGCAACAGGTATCAATAGTGGTTCTTTTAGGAGTCACTGATTACGTGGGCTATTGAATGCAAAACAGCAGGGGACATTTTATTGAAAGGGCCTTGTATCATCACCATTTATCACACACACACATACACACACACACACACACACACACACACACACACAGGGTTAATGACAATAATGCAGAATTTAACTTGTGCTGAAAATAGGAGAATGTTTCATCTCGTTGCCATGACGATTGCAACTGAGATTCCTTATATGCACTTACAGCTAGCTCCCTCAGAAGTTTATCACACAATGCCACGGAAGCATGCATGCATGCTGTCACACACACACGCACACACACACACACTCACACTCCCGCACTCTCAAGCACACACTCACACACACACTCGCACAGAGCCACACAAGCACAGAACGGGGTCTTTTTTCTTCTGATGACGTTGTCATGTTTTCAGCGCCTCAGTGCGCCGCAATGTGACTGCGACAGATAGTAAGATGCCGTGCACCTCCTGCACGCCTGTGAAGTTACAAGCGCGGGCATCGTGTTTGCCAGATGGCGTCAGGTCAGTAGCCTACTGCTGCTGCCGCTGCTACAATCGCTATACTGTACAGCCACCAGCCCATCCTACAGGGGTGAGTGATTCATCTCTTCTTCTGTGTGTTTTCTTTCTTCTTTTATACATTTCAGGTGAGAAAGTCAAATAATGGCTAAAGGGAAATAGAGGCTAAAGAGAAAGACCACAGAAAGAAAGGTTAAAGAGAAAGACAGGAAAGAAGGGGTAGAGAGAATGAGAAGACGTGAGAGAGAACTGTAAAGAAAAGGACAAGACGGACAGGAGACACTCCTGCCATGATCCGTTTTTTTTTTTTTTTTAAAGGCTACTTCTGCACAGCCGGCCTGATTAGTGCTATCCTCAGCACTTGCTGGGAGGCGCTCTGAGCAGCCAGTGGCACAGGAGTGAAGTCAAGGGCTCACAACGGAAAAGTCGTTTATCTCGGCGTCGGCAGGGGTCAGGCCACTTTAAGTGCATGTCAAGGGGATGTCTCCACGAGGGCAGGGACCGCAAGACAGCATTTGCCTCCCCTCCATTACTGGAAGCGCAGGGGCTGGCACTGTGACGGGGAGGGAGACGCTTCACCTGAAATGTCCGCTTGCATCTGACAAGCACATAATATCCTGGTTATGTTTTGACAGGGGGCAGCAGGAGGCCCTCTCCCCCACAATAAGCATCTCCTGCCGGAGGGTGCTCATTTCAGCCGAGCCAGAGCACACACCTGACTCTCTGGCCTTAAACTCAACCATGCTGTCTGCTCTTGTTTTGGGTCTTTTCTCTCTCTCTCTCTCTCCTTCTCTCTCTCTCACACACACAACCTCCTTCTCTCTCTTGTTATAATACACACACACTTTCTTTCTCTCTGTCACATACACACACACACACACACACACACAGAGAGAGAGAGAGAGAGAGAGATTGATTAGTTGTGTCAGGTATGTAGCCCCTCTGGTGGAATAAACCACAGCAATACTAGCAGTGGCCATACTGCTGGTGGTGTAGGGCATAAAGACTCAGATTAGCTGAGAACGGCTGGCTCCCTTTCCCAGGTACACACACGTACCCAACACCCCGCTCCCACAGATGTAGGAAACACGCGGAAAATATGAAAGGCGCTAGGCTTACTTTGTTCTAAGGTGTGACAAATTTGCATGCCTCAACCTAATATACACACATTTAATGGCACAGCCAATAATGGGGGTTTGTGCAGGGAATAAGTTGTTGTGCAAGAGGGGCATATTGCACCTAGACTTGTTTGGTTAGGCAATTTGCATGGTGGAATTTAAAAGGAAATGGTAAGGAAAGTGTTACCTTGTAAAAAAGAACACAGGCTGTTCAGTGCATTTATAATGTCACTAAATGATTAATTGTTAATTAGTTAACAATGATTAATTGTTAATTAGTTGTTGTACTCTGCAATAACTGTATTATTTTATAAAATAGCATCAACTAATCAGTTTCTAGTAGTTTCAAGTTCCTTACTTTACTCGTTTAAATGTTTAATTTTCAGTTTAGTGGTGGTAGTTCTGTGAAGATTTTAGATGCATAGATCATACCTCCTGCATGTTGAAAATTCCTTGGTTTCAGTGAATCTTTTAACTATGTATTTTTGTACACATTCGTGTTCTTATCTATGGATAAATGGTAAAGTGATGTTTTGTTTTGAGTTAAAATAATAATGTCTCTCATAAGTAATCACAACACCAGTGAAATGCTTGCATTTCATGGCACGACAGATGCTGTGTTTTCTGTTTCTGAGGTTGCCTACAAAACCATGTTTTTGATTAGTATCCACCACAAAATGCTAATTATATTTTGGCCTGCAGTAAATTGAAGGTTAGAACATTGCTGATTGCCACCTTACACTGTGGCCTCATCAAGTTTCAATTTGTGCTGCAACCTCTTCTGTTCCTTATGTTTTCCACATAAAGCCACTTCCCCCATACAGTTTATGCTACACATTATTACTTTTATACACCGTTTCCCTAATTTGTGTTGTATAATTGCATAGATTGGCCAAGATTACCATAATTCACAGCCATGTCATGAAGTAGCTTTTTTAAGATGCTCTTTGTAGTTAATGGAGTTCCTTTGAAGGAACACTATCTGTAGATGTCAGGAGACCTCCATCTCTTTTGTTGTTGCTCGGAGCGAGTGAATTCAACCTGCTTTGGCTGCCATCCACAGCGTAGTTAGCTGGCCTGCGGAGCTGGCTCTGGCTCAGGTGAACAATGTCAGAATCTGCTCTTATGGTCAGAGGTGCTTGTCGCAAGCCAGGAAATTTGCCAACAAGCCCCACTATTGAACTAAAAGAGTGAAAATAATGAACAAGGTCTTTGCAGGCGGGCCTAATGTGGCCAGGCAAAACAAAGCTTTTTTGAACTCCTTCTGTTAGTCTTCTGTAAAGACAGCCCCAGGGTTTTTGCCTTCAGGGTGTAGTCCCCCCTCAATAAATGTAGCCTCACTCCCTGCTCCCTGAAGTTAGCTTCCCCTCACCCCGTTAACCAGACCTGCTCTGCTTGTCAGCTTAGTGTCGGAGCATGAAACAGCTTGTGCGCCATGGCCAGTGAAAAAATGTCTCATGTCATCAGAAATAGGAAGGAACTCGCTTCCCACCAGACAACCACCCCCCACCTCCCTTCCATTCATCCCCCTACATCTGCCTTGGCCGATATGAATCATCTATCAGTAGCTGGACTCTCACAGATAAATTGATATTTCGCCACCATTCACAAATGCCATAGACCATTAAGGAGTGGGCTTGTACTGATGCCTGGAGTAACCGGCTCTCCTCTCTCCTGAGAAAGTCCTGGCCTCCACACCCACCGGGAGAGGGGGAGAGAGAGAAAATGAAGGAGGAGAGAGAGGTAAAGATACAGTCGAAGGGAGCCATGGTAAGTGACAGAGAGAGGGAGAGAGAGATTTGGAAGGAGGAGGGAGGGCAAGTGACAGCGAGAAAGAAGGAGGGGACTGGAGAGTAAGAGAGAGAGAGAGAGAGAGAGAGAGAGTGAGCGAGCAAGAGGAAGGCCATTTAAAAATGTCACAGGGAATATATAGCTGTAGTCAGCCAGGCGACTCTTCTAATATTGTGCTGTGATTTCTCTTTGTCTTGCGCTCAGCTCTTGGGCTCAGTCTGGCTCTCAGGGAACCATGTCATACAGTCAGCTTCACTTCAGACTCCCTTCTCTCTCTCTTTCTTTCTCTGTCTCTCTCTCTCATTCTTTCTCCCTCCCGCCAGGCAAGCACAGTGCCTGTTCTACCTTTGCCTGTTTTAGGGGCCTATTATTTTGCTCTTTGTGTTACCTACTGTTTTCACCAAATCAAGATACAAGAAACAAAGGGAATGTGGTGGTTCTCGATGAAGGAGTGAGGGGGCTGTTTTTTGGCGAAAGCTGTGTCCATCATACAGCCCAAGGCAGGGCAAACAGTGGAGTGTGTGTGGTCTTTGGTTAGGGTGTCCCTTAAATGATGTGGAATTCGTTTTGTGCTTTTTGAGAAGAGACGTGGGTAGGGGTGGGCAATATAGACGATATATATCGTATGCAATATGCATTTGGCCAATGATAGAGATTTTGGGTCATATCGGCATACCGTGATAGGCTCATTGCGTCTCCAGAATCATGTGGAAAAATGTTGACCTGTAGCTTCACCTTATTGATAGCACCTTTTCATTCTTACAACGAAACTGTGTAAGAGCCTATAAATTGAACAGCTACTGCCTGACACAAATGCAGCTTACCAGTTTACGTCTGTGTGAATTTCAGAGTCCAATATAAACACCTCCGAACGATGACTAAACAACTGTTGTACATATTGACTTTATGCTATGGTAACCATTAAGAAACTGTTATGCTGTAAGTTACATACCAAAGTATACCGTGATGTATATCATCTACCGTCTATGGTTCAAAATATATCGCAATATAAATTTTAGACTATATCGCCCACCCCTAGACGTGGGTAAGCCAAGCCAAGAGTCGACTCAATGCAAATGAGGTAAGGGAGGCATTTGGTTGGTGGCACACACAAACACACACACAGAGAGAGAGAGAGAGAGAGAGAAGGATGTAGAGATACGCCAGCTTGGGAAGGGAGGGTAGATGGCTACGACAACACTCAGTTTTATATATAAACCTGATATTTATTTCTTTTTTTTGAGTGTGTGTGTGTATAGTTAAGTTAGGCTTAGATAAGTGTGTTTCTTTCCTGAACTGGTATATTCTCTTAAAGTATATAATATTATGGTTGAGTGAACAGTCTTCGTCTGGCCTTGGCACAGTGACAGAGAGAGGTTCCTGTTCTGCCACCAGGACATTTGCTGTAATCTGTCTAGCCTGGTAAGGATTGGCACAGTGTGCGCCAACCGGGGACCAGGTTCCACCTGCCAGGAATCAGGATAACCCCATATGCCCGTATGTGTTCGCCTGCTAGCTACCAGTCTGCCTGTTCCAACAACCTCCATCTCACCCTCTTACACACACCCCACCCAATAACAAAGCCCCCCCACCACCCCACCCCGCTCTTCGTCCTTCCCTGGCCTTATAAGGCTCATTATAACA
>JAGFZM010001550.1:77383-132522 GCA_017657215.1 Limnothrissa miodon | reverse complement strand
TATATATATATATATATATGTGTGTGTGTGTGTGTGTGTGTGTGTGTTTGACAATTATCTGCTTATCTAGGTGTGCATGAAGGTGATAATGTGAACTTTTATGTAGTGAGACAAGTAATTGTTTTTTTTTTTTGCTAAAATTGTGAATTTATTCAGTAAAGAGACAACAAGGTCCATTGGAGGTGTTATTTTATATTCATGTATGCTTATTAACAGTCCTGCACCCAGTCCTAGCCTATTTTTCTAGCACTAATATGTAATTGCAGCACCTCAGTATTGTAATTATATTATTGGTTGTACCTTCTAAAGCAGATTGATTTTTGTGTGTTTCATGGATGGATATGCATCACTGCCTTTTGAATCAATATGGCAATTTAAACAAATGTATCATTTCACCTAACTCTCTCTCTCTCTCTCTCTCTCTCTCTCTCTCTCTCTCTCTCTCTCTCACACACACACACATACACACACACACACACACACACACACACACCTATGCAGGCACAAACACACATGCATGTACACGCATTTTCTGTGTGCACTTATACTTTGCCCAGGTTCAAAACTCATTTTCAGCAGCCATTTTAGGTGTATGTCGACAATGCTGTCAACATAAATCATAAAACAACATAAAATGTGTTTAAAAACATCATAAATATTTGTCATTAAGAAATATTTACAAATATCAATTCAATTATTTGTGTCATATCAGTTATTAACAATTACAACAATTGAATTTGATTTTATAGATTTTTCCACAGATAATTTGATAACATTATGAATAGATTTGAATTTATGCATGATTATGCACACACACACACACACACACACACACACACACTCACACATAATGTATGAATACCTTTGTTGCAATTGCACATCTGTCATCCCTGCATTGACTAAAACCATTGATTTGTGTATATTGATTAATCAAATTGATTTGGGAATAACAGCCCATAACTGCACTTAAAAACCCAATCTCTATACATTCACTCTAGACTACAGTAGAAAGGTTGTTTTAATTCACCCCTATTTTCAGAGTCACATGGCATTTTAAGCCGCCTTTTTGCCATAGTCCTGCATGTAATGCCAGTGCAGCTCTGCATTCTTATTTAAGTGAGCGAGGAAGCGCCATATTTCCCCGGGGACTGAATTCATTAAGTGTGCTAGTATAAGGAGCAAAGCTGCTGGGCGTTCACTAGTCCTGGGCCCCAGAGCCATTGCAGGCAGCGGCGACCTGACTCCCCGTCACAAACATTTTTATTTCAATTGCTTTTAAATTGTGTGTGTCCGTCCATGCTTTCATCGAACACAAAGGTATTACATTGTTAATTTGTGCAGTTTCCAAAAGGAGTGGTGATGCTAGTTAAAAGTGATTTCAGTTGCAAATGGGCAATCCCTAAGTAAGAGGAGATGACTCCTTGTGACCTTACCTGCCTGTCTGGATCCACCACCTTGCCCGTGTTGTTTATCTTATGAGAGAAAGAGAGAGATACAGAGCCTGATGTGACAGCTTGAAGCGGATAAAGGAGGCAGCTGTGGATGTTATTGGTTATACTGTTGCGAGCATATGGGCCTGTCTTCTCCCATGCGGATGCCTGGTACCTGCCTCAGTTGCAGCAGGGTAATTATGCAAAGCAAACACTGGCTTCGCCTTCCGTAACCCGGCTTCCATCTTTTTAATTTTCCCCCTTCTCATTATACCTACATTCCCCCACCCGCCATCCTATCCCTCTCTCTCTCTGCACCCCATCCCTCTCTGCTTCTCTGTCTCTGTCTCTCCCTATTCTCTCCTCCTCTCCCATCCCCTACTCTCCTTCTTCACCCACAGCTGACAACATTAAATAATTAGTCAATATTAGCCAGGAAGCGAAAGGAACCAGGCATGGAAATCCAAAGGGAAGAGCCATTATTTGCACAGTTGTAGGGTGTATAGATAATTTATAAGAAGGGTGTGTATGTGTGTGCGTGTGTGTGTGTTTTGGGGTGGGGGTGGCATTGCTAATGCTGCGTTGAAATGACTTTCAATAATCATTAAAATGGGGGGATGGTTTGGTTTATTGGTTGGTTGGTTTTTTGTTAATAGGGGGGAGGGGGGGGGTGGGTAGGTTGCTGGGTTGCTGCATCTGTACCCCTCTGACATAGTGTGTGTGTGTGTTTGTTTGTTGGTTGTTCCCTTTGCAGGATCTCATGAGCAGGACAGCAGAAGGCTGGAGTCATTGCTGTGTATTGCCACTACTGTGGATGCTGCTCTCCTCTCATTCCCCTGGATAAACTCTCTGAGCACGGCGCCCCGTGGACTGACGGTCTGAGTGGACGTGGACGGCTGCAGACCAGTCCAAACAGGCTGCCAAACTCATCACCAGTGAGCCCGGCCGATGCTTCCCTGGCCATTGCCCTCTCGCCCGCCGCTAGTCTTTGCATCCTCAAGGCTGTGGTGATCCCCTGATCTCCCTTCCAGAGGATATCTGGCAAGCCCCTACACACCACCCCACCCCATCCAGCCCCCCACCACCTAGCCCCTACCACCACCACTGACCCCTGTAGCCATGGAGCCAACAGCTGCCATTTCCGTCCTAGGGGAGGACTGCCTTCTTCCCCAGGGCCGCTCCTGCCTGGGCTGCTTCATTGAAACAAAGGACGCCACCAACCCGTCAGACTCTGAGCCTGGGATCAGCCTCAAGATGGCCGAAGCCTGCCGGGGCGAGTATGACACCTGCCCCATAGTGGACATCGGCATGCAGTGCATGAACAGTGGAGAGACAGGTGGCTATGGAGAACAGCTCCTCTCTGACCAGCTGCTGAGTTTTCCTTTGCCAAAGCCTGTGCCTGTCGACAAAAAAGCCGGAGACAGGACGACAGACAGTGACACCGACGACCAGGCAACCAAAAACCTGTATGAGGGCCTGCTTCTTGACAAGTGCAATGGGGAGGAGGTTCTTTTGGCCAACACGACCCAAGACTGGGGCTACATTGAGTCTTTCATCAGTGAAAGCAAGATGGAGCTGCTGGACCTTTGTTCAAAAAACGAGCTGTCCGTCAACCTCTTCTCGGAGGAGGACGTAGACAACTACATGTTCGACGATGATGATGACGACTCCACACTGAGCAGCGATGTGTGCTCCCTCAAGATCCGCTATGAGTCATTTCAGGACAACATGCGGGAGAAGACCAATGTGCTCCAAGAGGAAACGCAGTTCAACTTCTTTCCCAGTGTTCTTGTCAATTGCCCTAAGAAGGATGATGGCACTGGGAGAAGGGGAGTGAAGGAGCTCCCCCAGAGGTCGGGAGATGAGGAGGAGGAGGAGGAGGAGGACCTGTGCTTGTCCGATGAGGGTGAGGGTAAGTCAGAGAGATGCACCAGCACTGGAGAAGGCTGCTCCCCTGACTACAGCCCCAAGATGGATTACTTTGTGGACACTAGCGACTCGGCCGAGGATTCAGGGGATTACAGCGATGACAGCTCCTGCACCGGCTCCTCAGTGGAAGCTTTCCCAGATGGAAAACCCAAGCGGCAGCTTGGAAAGAAGGGCGGCGGATCCAACCACCTGAACTACGGGCTGAGGGCCAAGAGAAAAGTGCGTTACAGTGATGACTACCTGTATGACGTAGACTCCATTGAGAGTGAGAGAAATGCAGAGAAGCGTGAAAAACAGGCGCCGGGCCAAAAAGAGGAACGGGATGATGATTGGTGCCCCAAAAAGCGACGGAAGTCGTCCCGCAAAGAGCCGCCGGTCATAATCAAGTACATCATTATCAACAGGTTTAAGGGTGAAAAGCACATGTCTGTTAAGCTGTTCAAAATTGATCCAACAGCCACGACTGTGAATTTAGACACAGAAGCAATGAGCAAATATGAAAAGCTGGCTCCACTGAAGCAGTTCTGGCAGGAGAAACAGAGGGAGAGAGAGGAGCAGCTTAAGCTGGCTCTGCGAGATAAACCCAATTTCCATCCAAACGGCCGCCACCGACCCTTTAGTTCCAGTCCTCCGAAGAGGAAATACAAGTTTGCAAACAGATTTAGGATTCAGAGGATTCAAACTGTGGAGCAATCTCCCACGAGGCAGGGTTCCTCAGCTTCTGCGAGCGAGGAGGGCGGTGGCACTAAAGACTGCGCCATGCCGGTAGGAAGCCCATTACCGCTTTCGGCTGCAGGTCTCGACATCACACACACCGCCACGCCGAAGAGCCGAACTCAGCAGCAGCAAGAGGAGAGGGGGATTGGCAACAAAATTGTGCGTTTCCGCAAATTCAGAAGCGAGGCCAGGCTGAGAAGCAGGAAACTGCAGCGAGCAGGTAAAGGGGATGAGGGAAGCGTGACAAGCTCGGCTGCCCTTCCTCTTCCTCCTCTTCCTCCTCCTCCACCCCAACAGCAGCCACAGCAGCAGCATGCCACAGACTCCTCCACAGGCTTGGAAAGAGCAGAGCTTGCTTCTGCACAGGCCCCTAACAGACTGCTGGAGAGCCACTCTGTGGATGCGGGTGACACGTTTGCTTTCACCTCCGACCTCTGCACCCCTGCCCCCACAGTCAGTGACAAACCCGCGCCCCCTGCTGAGGCGGTAGGTGATGGCGGTGTCCCCGTTATCCCCGGGGGCTACCTCCAGACGCTCCTTGATGGCTCCGACTCCTCCGGTGGCACTAGTATCACCTATTTCCCCCAGCAAGCGCCCCAGCAGTACCCAGTGGTGTTGGGCCTGTCGGTGGAAGAGAAGCAGTTTGCTTCTCTGCAGCTGGCACAGAGCTGTGTCCTCTCACCGCCCTCCGAGTCCGAGCTTCAGCAGTCACCCCAGAACTGCACGAGCTTCAGTCAGATTTGGCCTTCCCAGCTGTGCCACAACCAACAGTTCGTGCCAGACATCCCTGACACACCTGTCCTGGCCAACGGCTTCCCCAAGACCCTGCCGGTGCCTGTGTCTGCAGAGGACATGACCACCGTGACTGGCTATAGCCAGGTGACCTTGGAAGGCGAAAGAGTACTGTATGAGAAGAACTACCTACCCGAGCAGCCCATGCCACCTACGGACAATGACTTCCAGGCCTGCCGTGTGCCCTGCGTGGATGGACAGCTCCAATTCCAGCGGGGGACATTGAACACTGACCATGGAAGGCTCACCAGCTTCGACTCCATGGGCTCCCTATCTGTGGCCTCCAGCAACTACAGCACCATGAGCATGAAGTCGTGCGAGCAGGAGGTGACTGGTAATGGTGGTGGAGGCAGCGGCAGCAGCAGTGGTGGCGGCGAGGAAGACGCGTCAGGTGAGACCTTCCTGGCCCACTGTAGCCCCAAAGTGGTGATCCAGCAGAGTGTGGAGGCCATCACGCCCCTGCGGGAGTCCACTGACCTTCTGGACATATCCAACTTCACCCCAGACAAGTTCCGCCACACGTCCCTGTCCGAGCTGTCTCCACCCGAAACGCCCAACCTGTCTCCCCAGGTGAAGGGCAGAGAGATGAAAATCGTCAGTGGCAAAGCCCTTGACTACCAGGATGTCGGCGACGACATGACGTGGAACTGCAACATGATGGAGCAGGCAGATCACGGGGCTACAGCTGCATACACAGGTGACAACCATCAGTTTCAAATGCACATTTTTAACAACACTAACGGACCTACTGGTGGAATTATGCTCAATGACAAAAACACAGGCGCAGCTGATCTTGATGCTCAGGCTGCCGAGGTGGGCTGTGGGACCGTGAAGAGCACAAAGTCAAAGAAGAGAAACGGGGGCAAGCAAGCAGCAGGAGAGGGGGCTAAAAAAGTCCGGGCCCCAAAAGCTGCCAAGAATGACAAGGTCAAAGTGCCACGTCAGAACTCACGGTCATCCAAAAAGCTCAAAGCCCACCTGGAGGAGAAGGCAGAGAAAGAGAAAGCGGGTATGTCAAATCAGGCAGCTGGGGACTGGCCTGGCATGAGCTGGCCAGACGGAAACGGGAATGCCAACGTCGTCGACGACCAGCGTGAGTTTGAAGAGCCATCCAACATCCTGTCAAACATTGTGTCTGGCATGGCGGAGGTCCAGCGGTTTATGATGGCCTCCATTGAGCCACTGTGGGGGCCTGCGTCCAATGTGTGTCTTGCCCCAGACGCCAACAGCCTCAAGCTAAAAACCCTCAAGATCCTAGCCGGCACTACCCCTGACCTCAAGAAGAAGGGAGCGGCTGGGGTCGGGGGTGGAAGGGGCCGAAAGGCTGGTGCTAAAGGAGCAAAGGCCCAGGCCAAATTCAACCCATTCTTTCCACAGCTTACCCTGGGCTGCAACATGTTTGATAAGCCCAATCTCTGCATACCCGGCATCAATGGGCCCGCTCATAAGAAGATGTACCGTCATAAAACAAGCGCAAAGTTCCCTCGCATTGAAAACATAAAGGGAAAACGAGCTGAAAGAGAGCCCAGTAAGGACATAGCACTGATGGCCTCTTTTGAAAAGCTGAGGTAATATTTTGTAACTCTGTAGCTGCTGATGCTCACCCTGCCCTTCCTGCTTTTTGCTCAAACCTCCTCCCTGAACCTATACATACCTGCACAGACTCAATAGCAGAGTTGCATGGAAAACTACACTACCCACAATCCCTCCCAATTCTGTTGTTTTTGTTTGTCCCAGAAGAGGACTCATATATTGCATGACAAACTTATTTGTACTTGCAAACTACCTATTGTGTGCTTGTGTGAAGCTTGATTGAGATTTAAAATTTTACCATGGCTGCATTTCCTTCTTGCTTTTGCTATATTTCCTGCCTTTGCTGTTCTATTATCGTTAGTCTGGAGGAAAAAAATACCCCTTGTGAAACAAAGCCTTTTTTCCGTTTTTTTTTTTTTTTTTTTTTTTTTTAAGAGCAAACCTGCTGTCTGCTGCCCTCAATAACGTAACAACACTATCTTCCTATCTTGAAACATGTAGCTATTTGAAAAAAAAAATCAGACTCCTAGTGAAATGTCCGCTCCACATTTGTTTTTGTATGCAGAACATGGATGTCCCCTTCTTGCTGCCTCCTTCATACTGCCGGGCTCAAAGCATGGGAACGTTCCGTTTCCTGTGCTGAGGGCGACGTCTGCTTCTATGAGACAAAGGCGCCATTAAAAAAATGCATAATGGGACCATAATCCATATTGATAACATATCAGATGAACATTTTGTCCTAATCTTTAAACAGTTGAAATGAATTTATTTGTGTTCGGTATTATAACCTAATATGCTTTTACCTGTTTTTTTTCCTTTGGAAAAACTGCTGTCTTAAAGGTATATTAAGTCATTTTTTATCATTTTATCAAGTCAATTTTTTGTTCTAAGTGTCAATGTACAGAAATGCACTATTTGCATATAAGAAAAAAACTGACTAAAGGGTAATGTGCCAAATGTAAACTTGCTGTGTAAACATTTCTAATGACCAATATGAACATAGGTTTTTCATATTGCTACTTTGTGTCAAAATGAAGGGGAAAAAAAGAACTTATATTGTCTTAGTACCTTTTGGAGAGATGACATTCCAGAGTTTTGTCCTTTTTGTTTACTTTTGATTTGGAGTATTTGGACCCTGACTGTAGAAATGCACCTGCAGCTGACAGCGGTACACACCACTCAACCAAAACCACAAAGCCCTCTGAACGTTCGTCTCCGCTCTGTTTGCCAAATTTAATTTTACCTCAGCATCACAGTGCTTTGTGAAAAGGAAATGGGAAGAAGGCTCAACTGAAACAAAGGCCTTCAAGGGAATAACGGGGAATAACCACTTGTACCTGTTGTCTTGCCAAGACAGAGAAGGCACATCAGCTGAATAAACGGCGAAGCCATGGCACCACTAACAATAAACTGTCGCTTCTCGGTAGGGATTTCAAAACATCTGTCACTAAAATGGATTCATTCCCAGCAGTGTCAGTCTGGATATATAGGCCTACTGATATGGAAACAAGTTAAAATTACATCCCTGGCTACAGCTCATACCTCATCAGGTGATTTGTGTTAATAATGGAGTCTCTGCAGTAATTTGCAACACACCTGTCGTACATGGCTTGACAAAGAACCCTGAGACCTAGCTCATTCATTGTACCCATTCATTCTTTCAAAAGCACATTGATATTTATGTATAATCTTGCATAACTGAATGAAAACTATACTTACTCTAGCCTGTGTCAGCAGAAGAATCTGCACTAGGTTGCCTTTAATCTGAAACATTGTTTAAGATTTTTTTTAATGTGCTATTAACAGGGTGAGCCTTTGAAGCTCTGCATGAAAATCAGACTCACTAGATGCCATGAGGACAGATTGAGTGTAACTGTGTTGAAAACATTAACATTTCTTGCGTTCAGTTTAACTTTGTTGATTGCTTTGTGCACCCGTGAACTGTGCCAAACAACAAGATATTTGAATGCATTTACAACCTATAATCATTTTGATAACTGATCAGATGCTTTTCTTTCAGGAACTGCAGCCGAGTTTAAAATTTTGCTTGCTCATTAATGCATGTTTTTTTAAGTTCAGTTTCCACAGATGATTGAATGGAAAAAAAGCAAAAAAGATGCATGAAGTTCAAAATGGCTTTGGGTTTCTTCACTGTATTTGGGATGTGTATTTTGCTGTAAATTGTATCACTTGTTTTTGCCTATCACTCTCACTGAATAGCATGCTAAATTCTCAGGCCTTTGTTTTGTTATGTTCTGTTCATAGACAATCTGTCTCTGGACTAGGAACATCCTCTAATACCAGCTACATCACTCTCTCTCTCTTTTCACACACACAGTACACGCATGTACGCACGCACATGCGCACACACACACACACACACACATTCTGTGCATAGACACACTCTCGCCTGGGAGCATCTTCTTACACCACATTACACTTACATCTCTCTCCCACCCTCTCTCTTTCACACATGCACGCAAGCACACACACACACACACACACACACACACAGGTTTGGTTTCACCTTTGTCTCATTTCACGGATGGCCTTGGGTGCTGGATTTGAGAAAAAATAAAATAAAATCAAAGAGCAAAGAGGCAGAGGTAAGCTAGGATGGACATTTCTGGAAGAGTTGTTGCCCAGCCTTTTGTGCTTTCACTGGCTTGTGATCCGTAGATCTATCTCTGTCTCTCTCTCTGTCTCTCTCTCTTTTTTTGGGGGGGGGCCGTATCTGGAATTAGGAGAGGACGTAGAAAAGAGGAAACTGCACACTGGGCCTCCTGGTCCAAATGTCTGCCTTCTCTCATCTCTCTGCCTATGGTCGATTGAATGTACTTCTAGTTTTTTGTACAACGTGCCACTGTTAAGCTGCCTCTTCTAAATGGTGCTAAGAAAGCAAACTGAACCCTCCCCCCTTCATAGAGAAAACAAAATCAGAATTACAGAAGAGAGAAAAAAAATGCCACCCTCTCATGAATGTATATGATATTGTTATGTTTGATGTATTCATGCCATGATTATTTGACATTGATTGGATTTTTTTTTTTTTTTTTTTCATTTTTTTGTTGAAAAGAATATTGAGCTTTATAAATATTGTCTAGAGTTGTTAACAGAGGGATTCTTAAAGAGCTCTTGACATTACAAAATATTGTATATTTTTATGTGTGCCAATTTGTAACATATTTTGTAAGTGTCTATTTTTCTTAGAAAGTGCTGTGAAGTATTTGTGTGTGTGTGTGTGTGTGTGTGTGCGTGAGTGTGTGCGTGAGTGTGCGTGTGCGTGTGTGTGTGTGTGTTTGTTCATTTGCGTGTATGTGTGGGAGTGTGTGAAAATAACCTTTTTTGGGCCTTGGCAGGCTGTAGAAAGGATGTACAATGACAAATTCCTGGTTTTAAAAACCAAAATATAAAAGTGAATTACGGAACACAAAAAAAAAAACTACATTTTGTCGGGAGTTTTGTAATAAGATTTTGATCTTGTCGTGAGAGTGTGTGTTGTGTTACTGTGAAAAACAGAAATAAGCAAACAAACAAAAAATGGAGAAAAATGACAAATTTGTGATCTATTGCTGTTTTATAGATTTTCATGTAAATTATTCTAGTATTATTTTGTTTTTGTTGTAACTGTTGCAAAGGTTTTAAATATTTGTGATCAAGCCTGTATGGTGATAATGTAATATTGGTAACTTGCTGAGTTTTGTAATAATGTTTATGGAGTAAATATACAAATTAAAATGAGATTTTGAATGCTACCATATGACTACCCTTGTGATTGTTGTCACTTTTTGCACTTCAAACGACATTTATTTAATCATGCTAGACAAGTAAAGGTCCCTGTGTATGCCATAGTGAAGCAGCATGCTTCATTACCCACATATCACTTCCAGCTGCCTGGAAAGCATTCCAGCAAGACCTGCAAGTTGGCATTTAGTGTGGCACCAAGAGGGCACCATCC
Organism: Limnothrissa miodon; assembly: GCA_017657215.1. Classification (NCBI taxonomy): domain Eukaryota; kingdom Metazoa; phylum Chordata; class Actinopteri; order Clupeiformes; family Clupeidae; genus Limnothrissa; species Limnothrissa miodon. Next base: position 122,163 of record JAGFZM010001550.1, on the reverse strand, counting down.
AGATCATGCCACCTGTGCCTCCTGGGCCACAACAAAGCACTCTCTCTCTCTCTCTCACTCACTCACACACACACACACAACCTGCTGCCATGGCTAAGTCCTGGTAGTCTCTCAAGGGAAATATGTATGAAATGTTCCTGTCTGACCTGTTGGCACAGGGAAAGGAGTGGGTATATGAGCTGAACCAGCCACAATTGTGCCTGCAATAGGCAGCAGAAATTAAGAAACTGACCCATTATATCATTATACAAGCTTTGTTCCAACGCTGGTTTGGGCAGGTTGTTGTCATTTGTTAAAATCTAGTTCTACATTCTAGTTGTGTATGTGTGTGCATCTCAAAAACTCTGGTATTAGTAGGCTACACATTTCACAAGTGTAGTCCATAATGCATACGCAGAGATATAAGCCTTTATTAGTCAAAAAACACTCAGCTGCTTTTCTTAGAAAACACAACACAAAAACACCAACCTACATTACTGCCAAAATATAATTACTGTACTGATATGTATTCTTAAAGGGTAAAAAAACTCCAACCTAATCAATAAAGTATACAACATATGGACTAAATTGTAGGCCTACATCAAACACCCAAAAGTCAACAATAATATCATTACATTGGCTTTGAATTGAGGAAATAAAATGCTCAGCAAAGCTTTTCAGCATTTATGACAGGCAAAACAATTTATTTAGGTTTGTGATGTGCACAGTTGATCCACATCTAAAATGATGCATGGTTAACCAGAACAGTTAGAATCCTAATCAAGGATTCTCACAGAGAGAGAGAGAGAGAGAGAAAGAGAGAGAGAGACTAGTTATCTCTTAGACCGTAAAAAAGGACAGCACCACAGATCCAATCCAGGTTAAATCAAACATACTTGTAGTATTATGTATATAACACACTGTAGTATATGTTGTGTGTGATTTTTTAAGCTGCTGGGACCTTGAATTTCCCCTTGGGGATTAATAAAGTATCTATCTATCTATCTATCTATCTATCTATCTATCCATCCATCCATCCATCCATCCTTGATTACTTATTAACCTTCTCTGATTAAACTCCAGGACACATGGGGGCTCTGTGATCGATGTTTACAATACTTTCCATTGACGCACTTCCGGTTCTCACTTCCAGTTTCAGTCCACTGTACAATAATGAAGAAAATGGAGCCTTGAAACGAAACATATTTGTCGAAGACAAAAGGAGAAAAATAAACATCACGACGAGACACACCATTACATCGGGTAAAGCCGATATAAATGTTTGTTAAATGCTAGTAGTATATATATTTGATAACATATATCGTGTTACAGGTAACGTTAGCTAGCAATAACTTGCCGCTGGTTAACAATATTAGCAAACTGGTTCGATAAAATGGCTAACCTTTTCCTAGCGTAAGCAGCCGTTAAGGGCACCGATGCTTAACATTAATCACCAGTAATATTTCTGTGAGCGAATAATGCTATTTGGTGGAAGAATTTGTACGTTACCTAAACCATGAAAATCTAGCTCTCACTTTGAATTTGATCACTTATTATTAGCTGTCTGTAGGTCAGGTAACGTTAGTGGTTAGCTAACCTTTTTTGACGCCGTGTTTAATGACAAGCAGGTAAACATCCTTGTTTTCCCTTCCCAGTGACACTGCTGTTCTGCGGATTTAGTTATTTGTGTTTATTATTTCAAATTTAAGTAAATTCACATACCGAGTTAGGTTTCAAACTGTCGTTCTGTGTCGGTGTCAGATTAGACCTGTTGTTCTGAAATTAAATAAACAAACCTTTATGGTTGCTAGTGTTGGCTAATTTTAGCTAACGTTAATGTCGTTAACAGCAATATGTTTTTGACAGCTAGCAGATAGTTTCGATAGGAATAGTTATGGTTTTAGTTTGGTTGTTAGTTAGTTCTAAAAATGGTAATAGAAGTTCTTAGAATTTTAACGTCATGTTCAGACTGTCTTATTTAATTGGATTAAGTTGGATGCTTACTTGGGGTTAGCGTACCATAGTGACAACGCTAGCGGTTATTTTTAAGCTAGGTAGCTGAGAAGCTAACTTAGCCTGTGATGCCATTTTGTTCTCCCTAACGGTAACGTTTATCGACACTAACCTGGAAAATATTTCTCAAATCCATGTCAAATTCAGCCAACGTTAGTCAGATGAAATGGAAGGCTTTAAGGCCATACTTGGCACATAGCAAGCAAGCATACTATATATCCGTTCGCATCCGTTAATTTTTAAAGCCAATATATCAGATTTAATTTCTACGATCTGAAAACATGACTTATTAGGATATGTATCATAATGATGTTAATTAGCTATTCATTTTAACAGCTAACCTAGCTTGCTGCTCTTAGAACCTGACTGACGTTAGCGGTATGTCGACGAATGACGCAGTTTGCTCACTTGCCATCAGTCGCTGTTTAGTTGTGTCTTTTTCAATGCTCATGATTTTATAGCGAATGGACATAACGACACCCATTGTAGTCATTAGACAATTTGCATTGTTCTGCATGTGTTATGATCACTACCTTTAAGGAATGCCTCACCTAGTTCAAAGAGAACGTTTCAAAATACTGTCTTGGCAGTTAGCTAACTAGCTAGCTAGTTTGCTAAGATGTACATCGCCTAGCTTTGGCAATCTAGCTGAGGCCAGATGTTTCTTTTGTCATAACGTAGAGGTTGTCTAAATTCTCTACAGTTTATCTTATGAAGTGTTAATGTGTGATTGTCTGTCCAGTTGTTGTTTGAGAACGTCATTTATCTGTTTGAACCAGGTTTGAACATTCAATTCTGGAAATAAATTCTTTTAGGTTTGTTATAACTGGCTTATTTTAGTGTAGTAGGCAATGTACTCTCCAGATCCGGCCAGGGAAATGTAATCGTTGCCTCGTTTTTAAATGGATATGTTATAAGTGTATGGTCAATTGTAAGTATTTATTACGTTTCCACAGCTAGTCGTGAAACGTCCTTTGACTGACAATATGGAGGGTTCGGACAATGCAGACCAAGGTGGTAGCGATCAGTCGGATTCTCAACGGAGACGTCAGCTGGCACGCCTCGATAGGGAGGAAGCCTTCTATCAGTTTGTCAACAACCTCAGCGAAGAGGACTACCGACTAATGAGGGACAATAATCTTCTGGGCAATCCCGGTAAGTCTTTCCTATTAGCAATTTCTTGGCATCTGAAGCGAATAAAAGTCCTAGCAAATTTAGCAAACTGAATCAGTTAATCATATTTTTGTTTCAGGACAGTAGCCTATGCAAATAGGTAGCCATTAATCTTGATTCACTGGAATGATAACACACAAAATACAGTTTTTCAGTATGTAGTCTATGGTGAAGTGGTATTCAAGAGCCTTCATGAAACATTGGTCTACATTGGGTCCATTATAAATAATTCTGGAGCTATACTAACACCAACTGTGTAAAAAGAATGAGAAAATTGCAAACGACAGACCAAAATAATCATGGGGGTTGTTTTGTTAATAATCATGATTTGAACTCATTGGCCATTTTGACAGAAAAAATCAGTGTACTAACAGGATGTTTACAGCTGGCTTCACCATTCATCAGTGCAGTTTGGGCCTTTAGGACAGGGATTAGGAATTGGGGGTTAGGATTAGGAAAATTACAGCAATAATTATTCCCTCCTAAAACAATAATATTCACTGATTTCAGTATTTACATTTTTAGGGAATAGTACAAAGAGGACATAATTAACTATCAAAGATTATAGCTTGCTTGTTTGAAATCTAACAGTATTTTGGTTATATTAAAATGTATCAATCTAATAGTAAATGTAGAGTATTCAGAATTTGAGTGTATGAGTAAGGAAGTCTTACATGTTAAAAACACACTTTTGTTGTGGTATTTTAAAATAGTTTATAAGCTTTAATAGGATAAGTTAGATTATGGAATGGATCCGGATCAGACCTTCTATTGTCTATCACACAGGTGTGGTGGAAAGTAAATGTTCAAAAAGCAACCCAAGTGGATTAATTTATAATTTCCTCATTAAATTATCCGTTTGATGTATGCAATCTGAAAGTCTGCTTAATGCTTTAGTCAAAACTGTTTGAAAACTCTGCGTGTGTGACAATGCACTGAATGGCTTTGTGTTATTCCAACACAATATAATATATAAATAGTTTAGCTGAGGTTATTTCATTTCACAACCGTCAATAGTGTATTTACTACAAAGGCTTTTGAAACGGCTGCTGTTGTAAATCACCCCCTTGTCACTGACCATTCGGAATTACCAGCATATAAAGTTTAACTGAGCTTGACTGCTTGAACTGCTTGAGCCAGCAACGTGGTCATCTATCTCATGAGTGCTTTGCATTATGCAGACTGAGATTTGAGATCAGTGCTGTATTACCTTCTCCTGAACAGAGGTGGAGATGTTCAGATTTCTGTATCCCTGCTGGTATGTTGCAGCAGCCTTCAGTCATTTGTCTGCTTTCTAAGAAAATAACCCTTTGACATTAACTGAGAAAGGGAAACTGAAGGCAAAGACGACCTGGGTAGAAAGAAGCTCACTGAACCTGGGCATTTCCACCTCTGGCTCTGGGTGGGGATTACATGCTACGAACATGCATGTAAAGCCGAAGACCCACTGAAGAACCCCCTCCCCTGCTCCCTCTCTGTCCTGGTACAGTGGAATGGGAAGGAATGTTCTTTTTGAGCGTTGAGCCAAACAGAAGAGGACAAACTGTGATGGGACAGGGCCTGTCCTGGTAAGTGCAGTGGTTTTAAGTAATGTAAGTTGTCGATAAGTGCAGTGGACTTGCGCATCACAAATACATTACATCTGTCGGGGGCATTGCTGTCCTTCCTTACATCATGTATGCATCCATTTGGCACAAGGCATACAATACATTTTCAATAAAAATGTTGCTAAATGGAAGGTCTGGCCTGTTATTCTCCCCTTACCCTCTGTGTTCTGGGCTTGTCTTGGGTGTGTTACCAGATATATATTACATGTGTAATGCGTTTGTTAAGCCACTATACAATTGTCCTCTCTTGAAACCAATTAGTCCCGTATGGCTGTCATGAACTTGTTGGCCTCAGTGTCTGGTGAGTTTGCAGCCAGGCTCAGTGAGTGTGTGGGTTTGTCTTGGGACAGGTGAGATTACCGAGGAAGAACTGCTGACCCGCTTGCAGCAGGTGAAGGATGATGGTCAGCGGGCAGCCAATGGCACCAGCAGTAGCCCCAGTCCCAGCCCCAGCCCCAGCCCCAATGCCAGCACAAATGGCAGCAGCGGGCGCAGGCCAGAAGCCACTGGTGAGTAGAGTTGTGACATAACAACTGCTTTCCTTGGCCATTTATCAATTCATTTTCCTTATTAAACCCTTTTTGTTCATTTGTTAACATTTCAGAAAATGTTGATCAGTGTTTCCTGATTCATAAGATTGTGTGCTTAAATGTCTTGTTTTGTACATGTGCCAAATGTATTCGGCTTACTGTCGTAAAGAAGCTGTAGAAGTTCAACAGGCTGCAATTTTTTTTCTTTTTTTTTTTTAAAGTGGAAATTGAAACTTTTGTAAATCCACTTAAAACCTTACAGTAGCTCAGAGAAGAGAGTACTGTTTTCACATTTGTTTTGTTCTGATTAACTTTTCATTCAAAATGGTGGCCAGTGTATATAATCAATATCTCCTAAATAAATTAATTACAATTCCATTAGAATGGAATATCTCAAATAAATTCCAATTCCATCAGGTAACTAAACAGCAGTACCCCTGTTTGAGGTCATGAGGTGCTCTCTAATTGTAATATCTTGCCTTATCCATTTCTGTTTTGCTGCATTGGGCTTCTTGTGTATAATGGTAGGTGTTGGTATAGAGCTGATGTGATTTTTGGGCTGCTGTGTCATGTACAGTTAAATTAGTGTTGAAATTGCTCTGTTCTGTCCCAGGAGACGCTGAGGGCCCGGAGGATCCCTCTAATGGAGACACCCTCCTCGACTGGCTCAACACAGTGCGTCGCACCGGCAACACCACCCGCAGTGGTCACCGTGGCAACCAGTCCTGGCGGGCAGTGAGCCGCACCAATCCCAGCAGCGGTGATTTCCGCTTTAGTCTGGAGATCAACATTAACCGCAACCTGGCGGAGCAGCAGACTCAGACGGAGGCAGTGGAACAGGCAGCAGGAGGCCCATCGGCCCCAGAGGACCCCGGCACAGGGCCTGAGCCTGACCTCGAAGCCCCCTCTGAAGCGATGGAGCTGGAAGAGGAGCCCGTTGTGGAGGAACTGGCTGTAATAGTGGAGCCGGATATCTCACCGCCCGTGACCCGGCCTGCCAGCCCCCAGCCCACTCAGGTGCCAGTGCCTGTTCCAGTCCCCATCCCCATCCCCATCCCCATCCCCTCTCCATCTTTGCAGGCGGCAGCCGTGGCAGCGGCCATGGCGGCGGAGCCCCCGCAGACACGCCGGGGAGTGGTGCGTCCCCGCAGCCGTAGCCCGGAGCAGCGGCGCACCCGCGCCTGCACCCGCAGCCGTTCCCCACTCAGTCTGGACCGAATGGATGGGTTGACCACTGCGCCGCCCATCCCTGAGCCCCCACTGCCGCCTCCCCCACCACCTCCTCCCCCCCACATGGAGGGCAGCTCACGCACGCGCCAGCACATCCCCTCCCGTCACGTCACCGCGGAGACAACGGAAAACCACAACCAACACCAGGCTTCCTCGGCCTTCACCACCAATGCCCCCGATGCCCCCCCAGCTCCTGCCCAGGAAGAGGAGCTGACGGGTGGGGAGGCAGGCGCTGGACGCAGGCCCCCCACAATCATGCTGGACCTACAGGTGCGCCGGGTCCGGCCTGGCGAGTACCGCCAGAGGGACAGTATTGCTAGCCGCACGCGCTCCCGCTCTCAGCCCGCTAGCAACAGTAGCAGCAGTGGGAGCAGCAGTAGTAATAGTAGTGGTGGGGCCAGTAGTGGAGCAGGAAGTGGCAGCGGGGCGGGTGGTGGCGCCGCTGGCAACAACACCTTCATGTACGAAACGGAGCAAGGCGGCTTTCGCCGGACATTCTCCCGGTCAGAGCGGGCTGGTGTTCGCACCTACGTCAGTACAATCCGCATTCCCATCCGTCGCATCTCGGACGCGGGGCTGGGTGAGGCCACCTCTGTGGCGCTACAGTCCATGATCCGGCACATCATGACAGGCTTTGGCGAGCTGAGCTACTTCATGGACTCAGACTCGGACTCGTCCGACTCGCCCAGGGCCAGCGGGCCTTCCACGCTCTCCGACGGCACGGCGGCGGCGGCGGCCACAGGCGCTGCTACTGCTGCTGCGTCTCAGGCTCATGCCGGGGGCTCGCAGGCCGAGGAGAGGGATAGGGAGGGGGACGAGGGCGACGTCTCAGATGGCCGCGGGCGCGGCCGTGCCCCCATCAGCTTGGAGGAGACGGGCTCACTGCCCTTCCTTCGGCTGGCGCACTTCTTCCTGCTCAACGACGAGGATGAGGAGCAGCCGCGCGGCCTCACCAAGGAGCAGATCGACAACCTGTCCACGCGCAACTTCGGGGAGAGCGACGCTCTCAAGACGTGCAGTGTGTGCATTACCGAGTACGCTCAGGGCCACAAGCTGCGCAAGCTTCCCTGCTCGCACGAGTACCACGTGCACTGCATTGACCGCTGGCTCTCCGAGAACTCCACCTGCCCCATCTGCCGACGCGCGGTGCTCGCCACCACTAACCGCGAGAGTGTAGTCTGAAAGACCCCACTACTCCGCGCCACTCCGACTCATCTCCTCGCACCACCTCCCCTCCCTCTCGCTCCCCAATCTCCTTTTCCCTTCTCTCTTTGTCTCCGAATAACTCCACTTTTATTTTCTCCAAACTCACTCTGTTGCTGCTTCTGTGCGCCTGGGTAATGTTTGCTACCCACAGGGCCATTCTTTATGATTTTAAAGCAATCAGCCTGCTTCCTCTCCTGTCTTCATCAGAGGCAGATCACTTCAGTGTGGGGGGGGGGGGGGGGAGAGAAAGCTAGTGGTGGCTATTGAGCCGATGTTCGTCGTCAGTCTGAAAGCATCGTTGAGTAGATGTGTTTGAAGTGAAGTCGGCGCACCAAGAGGATGGTGGGGAAACGGGGAGTAGAATACTCCCAAAAATGACCACATGCTCATGTTAACGACTCCTTGATGGGTCGGGTCAACTTGTGAAATACCTGATCCCTCTATGAGCTACCGGTTACAAGGTGCTGAGGACATTTTTCTCCCAGAGAGTCAGAGACTGTGTTAAAAGGAAATGTGTGTGTGTGAGTGAGAGAGAGGGAGTGTGTGTGTGTGTGTGTGTGTGTGTGTGTGTGTGTGTGTGTTTCTTGATTTTTAAGTTAAATATCATTGGAGGGAAAGCAAACCATTTACTTAAGTGACACAATAGTGTAAGATTTGGTGTGCAGTCACAGTACTAACCTAATGGGTAATGTTGCTTCCCTCACAAGTTAACTGTAACTTGAGAGTGAAAAGGTGTTGTATTCACACTTGAGCCCAAATGCAATCTAATATACCCCTTGAAATCCACCATTGCTGTACAGCAGTTTATTTGTTTTGTTTCTCCAAAAGATTGAATGTTTGGCATTAAAATCATTCCACCTAAAAAAAAGAAATGTAACGAGACAGAATTAAGTGTTCAAAAGTACTTATTGTCCACAAATATTAAAGAAAATGGCATTGAAGGAATCTGGGAAATTGCAGGCCCCTGACATGTAAGACCTCATTCCCTACAGTGGCAGTTGGCACTCATACGGGCCAACCTTTTCTCTTTACTCTGTTTGCATTTGCTCCCGAGTCTGATGCAACTGCACTCAAGTGGATTGAGAGACGTTACAGCTTCACTTAACTCGAGCTGTACTGGTGCAATATTTACAAACAGGATAAGGGGAGGGACAATGGGTACCAGACGGGCGGGAAGGGGTGTACTAGACTTTTTTCTGTCTCTTGAATGATTGTTAGACTGAATATTCACACGTAAATAAAGAAGTTACTCTGATATGTGGAATTGGCTATGATCATTTTTATACTTTACACTAAACCCGGTTCCACACATAAGTTGAACATTCATAATAATTGGTCAGTGTCGTTGGATCTCTAAAAGTAGTCACGGACATACAGACATTCTACGCATACAGTAGCCTACAGGTAGGTCACACAAGGGTAGGCTACTGGGGTTCAGTTAGATTCCTCCCAACAGTTTTAGATTTTGCTTGCGCAGTGGTCTGTTTTTTTGTAATTATCTGTGTGCAACATGGCGAGTCCATTTACACCCTTTGAAGGGTTTGACCATTTACTGACTTTAGTAAATTCAGATCTTACTCTGATAAGTGACCAATACCCGTTGTGTAGGCTATATAATAAAATATATCTATTGACTATTGCCATGTTATTCTAACCATTATCCCGACATTACGGTCAATGAGTGTGTCCTAAATCGTGTACCGTGCACTGCATTTTATAGATTACGGATAGACTAAAAAAGTATTATAAGAAGAATAATTCAAATATAGTGTACACCATCAGCCACCCATTTAAAAGTGCCCAAATCCTTATAAGAGTAATATTTAAATGGTCAACGACAACTGCATCAGTCAGAGCGAGACACGCCTGCGCCCCATATTAACCCTCGTCTTCACATTTTTACACCAGATGTAGACCCTTATTACGGTAAGTCAGATAGCTGTGCGTCGAGAGAACGAAAAGCTTTCAACATCACTTCGCTTTGTTTTCTGTCTGTAATGGCTTTGAGGACACTAAGCTGCATTCTATCACATTGTCAAGTAGCGTACAGCAAGGTAATTATGAAAAAGTTAACAAGTCATTTTTTTCTTTACTGAAGTAATGTAACGACCAGATGGAAAGTCTATGGAGCCCGACGCGTCTATGTGAGGCAGTGCAATGCATTAGCCTTTAGTCTTACGTTGATTCAGCACTCTCAAGTTTCATGTTGGGCATTATTTTATTATGAAACTGACGTCACCGAAATGTCTTATAACAAAAGGAAAAAGTTTGTCTGACAAAAATGTTTAGCCGCTTTCTGGTTGCGCATGCATTTCCGTGTAGGCTACCGTAAACAGTAGAGTAGCCCGGCCTAGATAAAAATTGGCCAATTTTCCGAACAGAGGATCACTAAGGAATGGCAAACTAACTAATAATTTTTTTTAATCAATCCATCCACATGCCTAAGCCCCTGGTGTATCAACTAACATCTGGAGTCCGCGCGAGAAGTTCCTGTCCTATTCGGATCAGCCATTTGGATCACCTTGTTCTGACTGTGCGCAGTGTACCCAAAACAATAGATTTTTACTCCACTGTTTTAGGTATGGAGGTTGTCACCTTTAAGGTAAGTACTTTGGGAATTTCTTTATGTTAAGGTCTGCCGAGGGGAGGAAAAAACATTTTTAATGTGAACGTCCACTAGGTGGAAACCTTCGCTTAAGTTTTGGATAGCTGCTTAGTTTGCCTGGAGGCCTTGAGTCAGAGGGTTGGTCCGTATCCCACCGGTCAAACTAATAAAAATGGCAAAAGTTTCTTATTTAGGTAATTCAACTTATCATTAAATGCAAAGCGAGATATTTCTAGCCTATATTTGTTATTTTTATTCGTTATTTGTCTCTATATTTGTTATAATTTTGTCTTGTTATAATCATTGTCTTATGAAAAAAAGAAACCCCCAAATTGAAATCTTTGAATTTGAATATTGTAATTTCAATATTGTAGGCTCTACTTTTCCTACTCTAATCAGCTAGCCTAATTAATCCAAAGCCTATTTGTACTTTTCAGAGGTTCAACATTTTTCTATTTATAATCCTTTTTTTATTTCCTGAGCATTTGAATGTAGGGGTTTCATAATCTAGAAAAAAAAGACTAGAAACATCCTTTTTTTTTGCATTTAATGAGTCTATATTACATCTTTAATTAATGAAAATTTCAAATTTTAAGTTTCACATGTATCATATCTATAATGGGCATTGTGACTTTTGGAAAGAGATGATAATACAGTATAAGATTGTTTACCATATTCGATTTATGGTTTTGATAACTGAGGATTTCATATTTTGTGTACCCCCTAACTGATTCAAGCAGGCCAACTTTGGGCTAACTGGTAGAAATTTAACCTACCACATGCTTCATCACCTGACCTCCATAATCTTAATTGTCCTCCAGGGAGGCAGAACGGCACTGGGCTTTGGCCAGCAGAAGATTAATTTGCATCAGTCTGGGAAAGAGTTTGAGCCCAAAGCCAAGTGTCCCATGCCAGGCTCAGCTGATCTTTGTCTCATCACCAAGACTCCTCTCAATAGTGTTGCTGCCCACCTCCAGGTGAAGCCATTTACCAGTGCTAGTATTGAGGAAATTCTGGATATACATACAGAAGAAACGCTATTTAAACTGCTTCAAGTGACTGACCTATAGTGTATTCAATCATCTGTTTAGAAGGCACACCCCATGACCAGGCCTTGAATGTATCTTGGTTCTAATTTATTCAGTTAACGTTAAAGTTTTTTTGTTGTTTGAATTTTTTTTAATATTTGAATCAAATGTACAAAGGTTAGAAAGACTTGCCACAAAGCAGCTCATCTACCTATTTTAAATATTCAGCCTTCACATCCACCATAGTTTAACATCACAATAGCATCAGCATTGTCATGATCAGCGTTTAATTGTCTGAGCTTTTGACTGTTGATCTAACATTACTTTAGTCTTGCACTAAAGTCGGTTGGTTGTTTGTTTCCAGGACTGTGGGGTGGCCATTGAAGAGGGGCCGGTGGAGAGAACTGGGGCCAAAGGTCCAATTACTTCCTTGTACTTCAGAGATCCTGATGAGAATTTGATTGAAGTGTCGAACTATCATCAGTAGACACAAGGGGGCAGCGTTGAACTTCTGTATGACCTTACACATGCACTTTGTCTGAAGTGTGAATGTGAAAAATGTGAAATGAAACACTTTAGATACAGATAAATGCAGACTTTTTGCTTTATTTCAGGAGCTCAAAATTAATTAATATAACTTGTATAAAAAAAAATATTTCTAAAACCTAATTGAAATTCCTTTGCAGGCAATGACTGCCAAGTGTTGAACGCAACCCATCACACATTACCACAAGCTGTCTATCCTCTTTTTATCACTCTGCTAGGTCTTAATGCACTATTTTCTTTTGTGGTTTGTTGGAATTTGCCTTAAATGCCACGTGTTTGCATTTCGAGAACAAGTGTCTGATCAATTAACTCCAGTCAACTCTAGGATTCTCTCCTGCACATGTAATATACACATCTGTCTGAGAAATAGCTGTGGAGTCAAGTTTCCAATTACTTAGTTTTGATCCTTTTAAGAAAAGAATGACATTAAAAACATAATTCTATAAGCCCTTTATGCACATGCAGTATACAACTGTAATCTGAATGTCACCTTGAACAAAACTTGTGTTTGCGTCAAAATATAAATGCACATAATTGTATTCTGCCATCCACTTGACTGACAACAATTATTGTTATTATTTGGTTCAATTATTTGGATCTAAAAACTCAGACTACTAATAATCTTAGCCTAGTATTTAATAAACGAAGTTTTATCAGCTCCCCCTCCTTCCAGCCTACAAAGTAGTGTGCCTATCGGGTATTTTATTGTAAGTCAAGTGCATTATTGTCTTATGGAACAAACATGGCCTGTGTATTAAGTCCATGCTCAGCAAACTTAACAGGAACAAAATATGCCTTTGGCTCAAAATACTTACCTGCTCCCAACCCAGAACTTTAAACAGGCAGTTTTCTTACTTACACCAGATGATAACATCAGTTTCTGGGGCCAGCGTGTAATGACTGCCCAGTTGTTGCCGTTTTTTTTTTTTTTTTGGTTGAAAGTGCTGTAAGATGCTTTTTCTATATGTTCTAAGCATTTTATGTTAAGACACAGACTTTTAAATGTGTTCATAACCAAATATAACATATGATATATATATATATATATATATATATATATATATATATATATATTTATATAATGGGGAAAATGGGATACTCATGGCTGATCACTAGATCTTTAGGGTAATTGTGTCCACTTTAAACTTCCTCTCACAAAACCACAATGCTGAAGGAGCGCATAGTGTGTGTGTGTGATCAAGTGTGGGTTTGTCCAAAAAAGCCCAGTGGCATTGTTGAGTGACTGAAATATGAGTAGATCTATGACCCAATCCCCTGTAGCCTTGTCTGAAAGAGTCCCTTATCCGGCCTTACATGGAGAGAAATTATGAGGGAAACCATAGATAAACTATTGGTACATATTTGCTTTTATCCTTTATGTTGCGATTATCCCAATAATGACCATAGTGAAACAGTAACATGTACTAGCTAAGCTGAGCACAAATCAGTTGGATTTTTTAAATCGGTCCAAATATGTGACTTCAGCTGAGGTTAAAGATAGATCATTTTAGTATTACAAAATTAATGGACCAAAAGGGTCTCATAAGCCCCTGTGAGAGGATGGTATAGCCAATACATGTCTTTAAGTTGAGTCTGCCCAAATGGACATTCACAGTCCAAGAATTACATGAAACACATTTAAACACCTTTCAAAATCAAACCCCAGTGTAAGCAATTGCTATTGTAGTCAGTTTTTTAGAGCAAGTTTTGTAGGGGTCCATCCCTCTTAGGCATTCTTAACATAGCACAAGCCTGCCAGCATATGCTTTTAGACCACTGAAAGCATGTTAGCTTTGGCACGGAGGGCGTTTTGACTACTCAGAGTATGTTTAAGGGAGACATAACACTTCACAGTTCACACACATACACACACACACACAGACAAACACCTCAGTGGTCCATGCAAACATTTTGTTCACACTTGTCCTCTCTGCCGTCCATCAGGCTGCTGAGACGATGCCTGGAGCCTCACGTTCAATCTGAGGGCCTGTCCAGCCTAGACACATACGCATATGCACAAAATAACAGAGTTGGAAAAGGGGGAGAGAGGAGAGGCAACAAGAGAAACAGAAAGAGAAAAGGAAAAGAATGACTGACCGCAGGCATAGCTCTTTTAGACACGGCCTCGGCTTTTCCCGTCATTTAGCAGATGGGCGTTGTTAATATTTTTCCACAGCAGATTTTTCCTAGCCCTGCCATGCCAGGCTCTAAAAGGAGTCTATGGTGTTAGTGTTTACCAGAGGAGAGTGGCTGTTTGTCTTAGCGACTGTCACATGGTATCATCAGAATCCGAAAGTGGATGTATCACACTTTGAACAGACACACTTGGGTACAGTAATAGTGACAGTAGCATTTGTCACTCTTTAATGATGGGGAAAGCCATTGTACAGTAAGCACTCCTTTACATTAAATTAATTGACCACATTAAATTACCACTTAAGTTAGAATTGTGTAAATGTTTAATCAACAGCTTTGGGATCATTAACTAAACCTGTCTAGAGAAAGTTTTTGTGGTAGACAGAATGGCTTTGTAGCCTACTGTACTTTGTACATGCAATTTGTTGTTGAATCAAGTATTCACACGTCACATTTAAAGGTGCTCTAAGCGATGTGACACATTTTTAGGACTAAAACATGTGTTGTTACATACAGCAAACATCTCACAATCTGCTAGCTGCCTGTCCCCTGAACACACTGTAAAAAAACGCGGTCTCTGTAGACAGCCCTGGCTCCACAAACGGCAACAAAACACAGTGGGCAAACCAGCATAACAAACGAAAACGAAACATAACAGTGTTCCAGCCAATAAACGACAAGGTTCATGAGTCTTTCGGGAGGCATGGGAGGGAGGGGGAGGAGTGAGCTTTAACTTATAACGCTTGAACCCTCTCTGGAGCTATCCTCCGTTTTGTTTGACAATACTTCGAACGTCAACAAGAAGTGACGTGAAACAGCATCGCTTAGAGCGCCTTTAAAGAAGGAAATGTATCATGCCAGACTTGTGTCTGTGTTTTTGTTTTAAAATGTAATCAAGTAAATAAGTGTATCAATAATGTGACATTATCCATATCAGATTTACTCTCAAGTGCACATATCCAGAAAGTCGTTTCCTTTTTCTGAACCCAATGGTAGCAGGCACTTGATCTAACTTAATTCTAAGATAGAACCCATTTCTTTTCTTAAGGGATTATATTAGTTGCATGGGTTAAATGAGTTTTCAGTATTATTTTTTCAAAAATGAGTAGAAATACAAGTTCAAACACAGACATAAATGCAAACATTGGCTTCTTAAACTTGAGAATTCATTATTAAAAAAATAATTTTGTTTTATTAAATTAAATGAAATTACAATTAATTACATATTTCTCAGTTTAGATCTAAATATGCTTATAATGTAAATACAATAGTTGAAGTAGTGTGTCTGTATTTATGTGTGTGTGTGAGTGAGTGAGTGTGTGGGTAGGTGTTTACGTGACTTGATGTAAAGGTTTTTGTGTGAAGATCTATATAAATGGTCTATGGTCTAAATACATCTTTACAGAATACAACTGTAGCTGTTTTCAAGTCTGATGCTTTGGATATACTTGTATGTGTGTAAAAGGGAGGATGAATCAAAGTGAGAGATAGTTAACAAGAAAGAAAATCGAAAATTAATGTTTCATAAATGTATAAATCCGTTAAAAATTCTGCGTATAGGTGATAACACACAAAGAAAAACATGCATTTATGGTTATCCAGCATCTTTAACAGTGTATATGTATCAAATGTTGTGTTGATGTGTGTTGATGATACTTTTTCGTTTTAATTATTTTTCAATTACAACCTCAAAAACTTCAAGTATATGCGGTCATTACAAATTTATCTTATTTATCTTTTTATTAAATTTATCTTTTATCTTTCATCCGTAATGCGCAGCTGTGTTGTCTCTGATTATTCATAAGCACTTGAAAGTATTACGCTATCCTACTGTGGGCTCTATGCTTATTCAAATGTGATTGTCCCACAATAGCCTATTGTTCAACTGGCAATATGCTTTCTTCTCTCATTACTTTTGTCTCTTTCTCTGTGTTATGTAAGAGGGTATGATTCTTTGCAGTTTGCACGACAAGTTTCATCATCAGTCACGTCAGAAGTTGGCTTCTGTCATTGTGGAGATAAAGTTGTTATATCTCTTAGGTTAGCATTTCTGCGGTAAGCAACAAATCAGTATACTGGCCTAGTTCAGTGTGATGTGTTAATGTAGTGTAGAGAATAACACAGCATTCATTTTACATGCACACACTCACACAGGCCTACAGTACATGTATAAGAATTACTTGAAAGGAACTGATGCGACTATTGCTGAAGAAACGTCTCAACTTAATGTAGTATAACTCATGGGGCACACACAATCAGCATTTCATTCTACTGCCTAAAACTTCCCCAAGCAGCCACTTTAGATTACACTTAAGGTCCAATCTAATTGGCTGCTAGAACCAGATGGGATTATGGGCCACGTAGTCCCATATACGACATCCCCCTTCTTAGTTGATACATACTGTAGATACAGACAACAATTGATTAATCTTAATGCAATCCTACTCTCTCTCCTGGTGAGAACCAGAGAGAGTGTCTGTGAGGTCATTGTCTCTATGCGCAGCCACTCTGGTCAGGTCTGAGATGCCTGTGGTTTCTCCTGTTTTGAGCCCCCCCCCGGTGTGATAATGTTGTCATATGATCTTGGCTGATAGATAGATAGATAGATACATACATACATACATACTTTATTGATCCCCAAGGGGAAATTCAAGGTCCCAGCAGCTTAAAAAAACACACACAGCATATACTACAGTGTACACAGGATGATAAGAAGCAAATCAACAAAACAACATGACTAGATCAACATTACTAAAAAGAACAGTAGAATACCAATACTAAGGGTAGAGATGCGCATGAATGTACTGTGTTCCAGTATGAGGTGTGTGTCAAGGTAGTAGTGCAAATGAGTCCAGTAGTGGAACAGCGCAAGGTTAAAAGTCTAGTGACCAGCAATAAATATGTGCATATGTAAATATGGGCAATAAAAATATAAGCAATTTAACAGTTCTAGTATAAATATATGGACAATAAGATAAAAATAAAAATAGCCTAATAATATAAAAATTACAGCATCGGTGCAAGGATAAGTCATATAAGGGTTCGTGCATCAGTCAAGTATGAAGGTCAAGTATCAAGTTATTGTTATTGGTCAAGTATGACGTTACAAGTATAAGGAGGGGTTGTGCATGTGGGCTAATGTAGCCAGTGAGGTCCACAAGCAGTGTAAGCAATACACAGTATTGTAGAAAAATGTCTTGTAAGTGTATAAGAGGGTGAAGGTGCAGATAGACTATGCAGAAAAGTCCAACTCTCCTTTTCCTTTCAGTGAAGCAATGTAGAGTTGTATGGCCCTGGGTACAAATGATTTCCTAGTCTGTCTGTTGTGCATGTCAGGGAGCGTAGTCTCCAGCTGATCAAGCTCTTCTGCTGCATGATAGTGCTGTGGAGTGGATGACAGTCATTATCCAGAATGTTGAGTAGCTTGTTCAGGGTCCCACTTCTGACACCATGTCATGTGAGGATGTCGTGCTGAAAGGAACTGACGCGACCATCACTGAAGAAACGTTCTAACTTTATGTAGTATAACTCATGGGGCACACACAATCAGCATTTCATTCTACTGACTAAAACTTCCCCAAGCAGCCACTTGTTACACTTAAGGTCCAATCTAATTGGCTGCTAGAACCAGATGGAATTATGGGCCACGCAGTTCAATTACTACAGTCTGTGTGGTCACTTGGGGAATTGTATTTGTTTCTCTAAATTAGAAGATGCTATGTGAAAATGATGACCCTGACTCAAAACCTAACCCTGAGAGAGAGAGAGAGGAGGCACAGGTGATGTCCGAGAGGGTTGAAGCAGAATCAATGATATTTGGTGACGTGCATTAGTGAATTGTATCTAGTGAATTGTATCTTGTACCTCTTCTTGAGGAAACAGAAATAACTAGAATGCAATACCAGTACAAAAGGTGCCTATCAGTCATTCAGCCACACACCCTTGCCAATCTCTCTCTGCCTTATGGATGATAAGCCACAATAGAACTGATTCCCTTCCACTTCAGCTGTAAAAATGACTGCCCCACGAAGAAGCAGGAAGACTTGCAATTCAGCCTCTCCATTTCAACATAGCCATTATGGAGTTAAAGGCCCACTATGCAACATTTTTCATTTAATTAATCCGTTTCATACTGTTAAGGATGCTAAAATTAGTCATTACACGGCGAACAAACGGTGTAGAATGCGCCACCGTGGCCAACAGCGGTAGATACAGCACTTGCAATGTTCAGCAGCGCGGACCGCCTCCAATAGAATGCAGTGCAATACAATCACAGTCTATGAATACAATGCAATACAGCGGGCTTTAGAGGGAGCTTGTGAGAGAGAAAAACAGAATGTTGCTTAGTGCCGGTTTAACACAACAGTGATTTATGAGGTTTTCTCATTAGCCATTCATTTAGCAATGCCTTACTTACAGTATGCTCTTTTATTTTGAGTATTTATCACCCACTTTATGTTAAATGTGTTAAATGACCAGCCAGAGAAAGCTCCTTGAATAAGGGTCGCCCCGGATATTAAGTGGGTAATTCTAAGTTTGGATTTTCGAATTGGTGTATTTTTACCACTATAACATGATCGTCTTATCTGACAACCATCTTAAATCTGCTCAATCCTTGAAAACAGACCAACCAATGCCAATTCCACACAATGAAATGATTGTGTGGAAATGTGTTTCCATTCCACATCCACATTACATTGTGACGACCATAATCTTTATACTTGGAGAGTTGGTAGCATATGACCCCGACCTCCAGAGAGGTCATAGGGCACTCTACAGTATCACACAGTGTGGCTGGCCTAGTATGGTTACAGTAGGTATTAAAAGTGTTTACTTAATAGGGATTCACAGACAACTCTCCATCCACCTGTTCCAGTACCTGGATGTTGCAGGGCCTTGGTTTCCCTTCCCAAAATGCCAAGTTGGGCTGCTTTCTGTGGTGATCCCTGGTGAGCCCTGCATCAGGTCAGTCTATTATGTGTCACATGTTCTCTGTGATGAAGAAGGAATCACACTGATTTTGCTTTTTCTCATTTATTGCAACATGTTCCAGGCTAAAAATGTATTTCGTTGTGAGGAGTGTCACATGTCCTCATCTGATCATTAGAAAATTTTGAATTCTTTGCTGTGTCATTTCGAGGTTTTGCTTCCTGCTTCAGAAGCTCCACGGATGGTCTAAGATGGCATGTGTTATCAGATAGGAACTTCTAGCTAAATGCTTCATCATGATTCATCTGGGTATACAAAAGTGGTGACTCACTGTTAAAGGTAAAATGAGAGCTCTGTTGTTTATATATAGCATTGTATTTTTGTAAGTTTCTCAAGTCTGGATAAACATGTTCTCTCTCACAATATCTCCTAAGTTCTGGGAAAATTGGCAAGTTTGTTGAGGGAGAGGGAAAGAATTTGTTATAGTCATACAAATACGTATAGGTTATTCACACACACCTCAATCCAAGGTGATGTGAGTGGCAAGGTCAGAGAAAAGGGGTAAAGAGAGGCGATGAACTGAGGAGGGAGCTACGCTCCAGACAGTAGGCTCAACCACATCAAAGTTGCTCAATTGACATTACAGCTAGCTAGGCTACACAAACAATGGTTGAACCTAGGCCTGCACACACTCTCACTCACTCACACACACACACACGGAAAGGAAAATCTGGACAAAAGATAAGACTAACTCGATAACCGAAAACAAAATAAAGGGGGAAATATGTAACAATTAGCACACTGTACAAGAGGGTGGTAGCTAACTTAGCAACACTTAACAAAAACAAACAGGGAAAACGGTGGTCAAGCCACAAGATCTGTACCTGGAGAGAAAAAAGCATCGAGGAATGCTTGCAACCAAATAAAATACTTTAGGTTAAGATATAGTGAGAAATGTTTTTTACCCAACTCTCAACGTAACATTTAACTTAATATTTCTGTTTCAACTGCTGGTGTCTTTGCAGATGTGTACACTCTGTCGCCAGTGTACACCATTTACAGCTAAAGTAAGGTTGTTAGTGATGAAAGAAAATATGAATTGGCTCAAACAACTTGTGGCGCCCCACACTCCTTTAAACTTTTAAATCATCCAAACCCCAACCCCCCACCCATGCACCAAAAAGAACACTGCAACCTATTTGAAAAATAGCTAATTTCTGAGTTAATTTTAAACCATAAAGTTAATTTCTGAGATTTTAAACCATAGTAGTAGATTTAAAAGTAGCAATCCATGGTTGATTATGTCAAAAGCATAAATCTAATAAGACAGCACCACAGATGCATTTTCCACTAATATATCTAATATCTAATTCTCCTTTATTAATCCGAGAGGAAGAGGGTTTGTCATAAGCTTGTGTATATATCCTTGTCTAACCATATAACATGGTTGGGTCTCAAACCAATAATGAGACCTTCATGAGAACATCCATTTACGTACAGTCTATACTCTTGATCCCGTGGGGGAAAGTGGGTCTCTGCATTTAGGCGCAAACAGTAGGCCACAGCTGCCCTCAATTTACTCGCTGGGAAAATGAAGGGTGCTCAAACTCAGCTCAAACTCTTGCATTTTATTTGGTACTTGGTTAAATACGTGTCTAAACATCTACATAGCTTTAATGTTCTACTTCTTAGACATGACCTCCAGACAACTTCTGAGCTATCACACAGATTCCATTGTTCAGATGATTCAGATGGATTCAGAAACTAAATAATATACAGCGAACACTTTGTGTTGAAGCCTTTGTATTAGGTTATAAGTGAAAGAAAAAACAACCCACAAAATCATGCTTGATGATTAGACAGCATCCGCCTGTGTAACAAAGTATTTTTGTGATATATGGAACAAGGCCTCTTTGTTTCTTGTATAAACATGGCATGACAATTCAACATCTGTGGAATGTTCCACTCATTCATATTACAACATGAATAAAGTTGCTAATATGATTGCAATCAAGGGGGTGTAGGTGTGGTCCGGTGAGGTTGTCGAGAACTGTGGAATGTGTTTCCCTTCTTCTTGTGAACCAATGGCTTGTAAAATGGCTTGTCAACATGTCAAACATACCAAATCATCTGGGGAAGAATTTATCGATGCATGACTTCCCTACCAACTAATTTGGATAAATAGTGTTTACAGTAGAAAAGTGGACCATCTGTCAATCATTGTAAACTGCCAAGACACACAAAGTCCTCTCTGCCTAGTGATGCTCGGGTTTATATGGAAAGAATTAGGTCATTACCTGGAAGTAAAGGTCTCTTGCACAGTAAGTCAGTTATTTTATGTGATGCAGAGGCTGTCATTAACTGGTTGAAGCATTAATGATGTTCAGTGATAAACTGGGATGACACATCCTTGACTAGTAAACTAGCAGTTTCCTGTTTTTTTTTTGTGTTTATTACAGCCTGCTGCAGGATGTCAGTTGTATTAAAATTGTACTTCCACACACAATTTCATACACAATAACATATTCTCCTGCTGTCGCACCATGTTTTTTTACTTTTATATTTTCAATCATTGTGTTAAACAAACTGCAAAATGAAGTTTACATAGTGTCACATAGATGTTGGTGCGTGCACGCGCATCCTTAAGCATAGTTGAGTGGAGTATGTGTGATCCGACAAAAGCTTTGCAGTAGGCCTATTGCGATACCTGTGTCTATTATACAGCAAAGTGTATTAGTGCAGTTTGTGCCTACAGTATCTACAGTAATTTACAGCACACAGAAGTAAGATATGCTTTACACAGCAATCAGACTAATGTCATATACTTCATATACTGTCATATCACAGAAAAAAGATGAATCATATGTTTGAGCACTAAACATTAGTTTAAAGTGTACTGTAAGCCCACTAATTCTTGTGACGCAGATGCTCTCATTAACCTGAATCAAATGTCACATCTTTAAAAAGTAGAATAGGGTGGGAGGAGGGAGTTTTAGTGTTGTATTTCATAGGGCATTGTATTTGTAGTTGTGTTTTATATTCAATTAACATTCTACTTTGTGTATTTTTGTTAAGTTCCTGAAACATTTTCCGTAACTCCAGCAAACTGCTTTCTGCCAAGACTTAACCCCCTTAGGTGGTGACAGAACAGCAGACTGGAGAAAGGCTTAACTGCACAATAAATAGAAAATCACGTTACCACAAAAAGGGATCAAGATCATAGCTTATTCATTCTCAATCTTTCACACTCACACACAAACAAACACATGCACAGCTACCAGTATTACCCTGCAGACCACAAAGGCAAAAGCATGTAAAACCAGGGGTCTACCTTTCATCAGTTTTTCTGGGCAACAAACAAAAAATAATGAGCTTAATCAACTCCCAAAACAGTTTCTCAGATGTTTTAGTTAGTGATTTGCTTGGTGATGCATGCTAATTCACTAGTACAAATGTTGCTTACAATAATGTTTCAACATTTTTATCCCTTTTTGCTGACATAACTTTGTGTGTGTCATATTTACAGGAAACATCTTCAAGAATGTATTTAGTTAATGTAACTTAATATTTCCAATTGTTTAAGTGAGTTGAAGAGGGAGGGATGACCTCAGAACGGGTAGGAGATTACCAGAAGTGACTAGTGTGTATTGTCCTCAGCCTAAAGAAAAAGTATCAAAGGCCGCGTTCAGACTGCAGGCGAATCCTTCTCATATCCGATTTTTAGGGCAGACTGTTCACACAGTTTTTAGCAAGTGTCCAAATCGGATATGGTCATTTCCTACGCACCTACCAGCGAGGTGTGCAAAAGGTTTTTGAAAATCGTACTGTTCAGACTACAAAATTGCCATCCAGTTCCAATCTGGATGGGCTAAAAATCGGATTTTGGCTGGCAGTCTGAACGCGGCCTAAGAGCTGTACTTGTCTCAGTTACATGTATGTCATCCCCTGGGACACAGTGTAAGGCCCAATCCCATTTCTCCTCACTTAACACTAGCACTTGGTTTCTAAAGTGAAGCACCCTTCGACGATGAAGTGAGAAGTTTTTCAGGTCCCTAAATATTGGGACAACACTTTAATCAGGATTTTGGTCTGCTCCACAGTCCCTGAAACATATATAAGCCCACAAGTTGCTTGCAAATCATGAACTACAGGATAACGTTATCATTCCCGCCTGTGTTGCTTTAATGCTAGTTATCGTGGCAATTTTTCCACACGGATGTAAACGCGGCACGCGATAAACCATGATCTTGTTAAAAGCCATCATGCCTATTCATCCTACTTTACGTTAACATTAATGAATTAACTATATCATGAAGCTCTCTCTGTAGATTTGCGCACTGTGAAAAATAGCGATTTTGCAATATTCATATTCTATCAAAACTGTACGGAATTCAAATGTATTTACATCTAAGATATCCTAAAATATTTTTTTGAAAACGCCTCCTTAGCTGACTTTGTTTTAAGGGACCATTTCAAGGGTTGAACAGCACTTCCCCTAGGTCTTAAAGGGATAGTTCGGTTTTTAACACATTGAGCCCCTTTCACAGGTTGTCTAAAATGAAATAAAGTGGTTGATCCTTAAAACACTGGTAAGTCCCATAGAGATCTATTTGCTCCTTCATATAAACAAAGTGCCAAATAAAACATGACGGAAGCTTTATTTCGCTATGATACATGTTTTGGAACATCATTGAGCACCACTAACCACTTGGTGAGTAGCACTTTTTTAAAACCAGTGTTTTAAGCATAGAAACAACACATGCCCATTGCTAGCCATTTTGAAGGCAGGCAGAGGCAATTCTACATTTCCCAAACAGCCAAGACAGAAGCAATCATCAAAATTTCGATGTCAACCACATTATTGCATTTTAGACAACCTGTGAAAGGGGCTTAATGTGTTAAAAACCGAACTATCCCTTTAAAAGTATTGGGACACACTACCCTTAGCCTTACCCTTACCCTTAACCGAGTGCTAGGATCAAAAACGAGGGGAAGTGATAGAAATGGGACTGGGCCTAAGTGTACTGGTTGGTTTATGGTTTAAAAAATTCTATGTAGTGTGTCAAGAGTTTCTCGATACCTACAAACAGTACACGAAATTAATAGACACACCCCACCTTTGTTCGATATTGAACCATGTTCATCAATGGGTTTGGTCACTTTTAACTTCATCCCTGTCTTGTTCCAAATACAACAACAGAGTGATTGAGTGCACGCACTGAGATGAAGAGGTATGTTTCCTCTCGTCTAAGTTAAGGTAAAAACATAGTTCAATATCAAGAGCAGTGGTGTTTTCCTTTAACAATAGACTTAGGTTGGTCATATGAAAGGCAGATAGCCAAAAGCACTGTTCCCACCACTTTTCTAGGGTACACAATCTGCTCTTGATAGCAGAGACACCACATAAGCCTAATAAAAGAAAAAGCTGACAAGTAGCCTGACAAGCTATGCTATAACATCAGTGTAAAACAACAATGTAAAGTCTGGCTATGCCAGATAGAAGCACTCATTCCAAACAGGGAGAGTCAGCACTTGTCTTTCAAACTGCCTCTACACATACATGGTAGCCTGATAAGCTATAGCTAGGGACATTTCCTTGTTCCATGAAAAGGTGGGACACTAAACCCTAAAAGCTACATGGCTGCCTGTTTTAGAAGTTGGGAGTGGTTTGTAGGAAAACCATGAAGAAGGTCACGTTTTATTGATTTATTTACTTTCTATAGATATTTCATTTCTTTTTACATACTGTATCTGAGTTTAATCAAATGTTTGGCTGCATGGTTAACTAATTAAAACAGAACAGATTGATTAATAATTGATAAATTAGATCTTAAATTAGATCACTTTATGTCCAGTTAGGTGAAAACCAAGAACTAAATAACTTACTATACTACTAAATAAACTAAGTAACTAAACTAAATAAATAAAATGTGCACCTGTTTGAGAGAGATTTTCTCTCCCCTGTTCACCTGCTATTGACCTTAACACATGTCAATCTAGTGTGGGCGTGCATACTTACGGGAAACATCTAGCATTAGGTGTCCGGTAAATGTCCCCTGTGTAACTCAATCTCTGTTGTTTTCAATTGAAGCTTTGTGTGTGTGTGTGTGTGTGTGTGTGTGTGTGTGTTTAAAGTGGGTGTCCACTGTCCCTCCTGCGCTGCGCACACCATTTCCCCCAGTTTCAGATAAAAGATTACGTTTAGTAAATAAAAGATTATGTTTAATGAGTAACACTTTTAATGTTAGCTAAACTGATACATTAGCAGGATTTGTACTATGCACACAGAGATACTTTATTATCCTGTAGGTATTCCCCGTTTTTATGCTGCCACTATACACAACAATACAAGAAATAAAAAATCAAATGTAATTTAATTCACAATTTCCTGGGGGAGTTAGCCTTAGACCCCCATGTTTGTTGGTCACAACATGGCCATCCTTTGGCCCCCCAAAGTCTGACTCTGCCACTGCCTATAGTGTATGATAAAAGATGGATCTATAACAACCTGATATTAAATCTTAGCAACCATCCACAATCAATGTCAGTTTATCCTGATACATTTGGAATAAGTCAGTGTTTGGTGGAAAGAAGTAGTGCCGCAAACAAGTCTATTTTTGATGTCCCCTGATGTTACCCAGATGTGGTATAAATGGGATAGCAAATGACATGACGTTCTACTATGTGTTTTGGCTTTCAGTTTAGCTCCAATTGTGCATTTGGTATATACACACTGTGCCAGTCACATTATTTTAATTTAGCTTATGCTTAGCACTTGCACAGTAGATAGGGGATAAGATAGGAGATAAGGCACTGAAGCTACTTGCCCATCATTGCACACATCCTCCCGCCTCCCATCAGTTGACTCATGGCATTCTTTTACTCAGACGACTTGCCAGCATGAGGAAATAGCTTTCGGCCTATTTTTTCCACTTCAGTATCCTTCCTTAAACGCGCACAATGTCAATATTCATCCAAGCATGTGTTTTTTTCTTCTGTTTCTACCGTGGACTGCCCTCTGTAACATTACATTGTGGCACGCATCTTGATATTATCTTTCTTTACTGAGAAACAACTGTTGTCAATGATTTATCATTGGCAGGTGTGCCCTTAGGATGCACGCAAATTATCATAATTTAGGTGTTTGACCTATTTTCCTGCCTAAAGGGTTTTCAGTTGAGTCAGCAAATTTTTGGCTCTTTTGTTTAATAGTCACTAGTGGACATATTCCAAGTACAAATTCACAAGTTTCTGTTTAAAATTGATATCAGTAACTGTTTTTTTGTTAGTGTAGTGTCTACAGAGTGTGGCCACAGAGTGTGTTTACATGCAGTTTTTCTTGTTCTGATTGAATTTGATAGAACTAAATATTTCTCCTGAACCATTTAATTCACGTTTATAAAGCTCAAAGTGTTACATTTTATTATCAAAGAAAAAGTAACTGCATTGTGTTTTTTGTCTTTTCATGAGTGCAGTTTTGTGTGACCAGAATGTTGCATTTAATCGAGTACACTGCAGTTGGGCTACAACACAGGATTATTTGTCATGAAGGCATATGCGCAAACAGAAAAAAATTTCTGTCAGCTCTGCATGAAAAATCATTTATGCTTTATGAATCCAGGAAATGCAGTTGATTTACCTTCATGAGTTGTCAGCGGTGAGTGTTTTGATTGTCTTAAGTGTGTGGGATGATGTCCTGTATCAACCCCTCCCTGGCTGTGGGAATTATACAATAGGATTGGATGTCTGCCAGTAAAGACACGAGGCCTGTTGAATCATGTCATTGTTCTAACCTTCCAGAGAAAATGTAAATTTACTTCCCTTCTTGAGGATCTTCTCGTAGCTGCTTTCAGGCTGACACCCTTGTCGACGTAAACTTTAGTAGATGCCTTTATTTCAACAGTTTAACGTAATCGACACTTATCAGCACGTTTAATGGTATAAACTAGCTAACAAGCTTTACTGAAAACCTCCATCTGTTATAGACTAGTAGTGTGTTGCTTGCGTTATTGCATCTTCATCCTGATTTCAATGAATTTAATGGTAAAAAAAATGACACCTTGTCGCCCAAGTACTGTAGAGCATGAAACTTTCAAAACATTAATGGAAGCGGAGATAGATGTGTTTATTTATCACTTGTACTAAATAACACAGAGACTTTTTCAATCTCCTTGTGGTACAGAAGAAAACAAAAATGGGGATGCGTGACAAAGCATCATTGGAGGTAAAGATGCCATTTGTCATGAATGGATTTCTGAATAATGTCACAAATTTGTACACATTTAGACAAAAAAGCCCAACAGTGTAAAGAGTAAAACAAGAAAATAGCATTGTGGCAGTGTAGTCTAACAGTAGTTTAGTATACATTGCTAACATATCACACATGCTAACACATTTATCACGTACAGATTTATTCATAAAATTAAGAAAGATGAACAAACATATTGTGCCCCGAAATCACAGTATACATTGTAATGGTGTCATCACCAGGACACAGCCCAACTGTGCACCCAGTAATGTTGATAAATGGGAAACCCATAAATACAGCTAATGATGCGCTGCATTAACACATATATGTTGTTTCTCTGTAATGTGGGATAATTCTATTGCCCTTTGACGTACAACACACTAGACCACGTGGTCTCAGTGACTTGCTTGTGCAATATTAGTTGAAAAGTTTAAATGGACTGAATCACAAATTCACAATCACACATCATAAATTACAGTACATATATATTTTAGAGATTCATAAAGATTATAGAGTACACTTAAATGATTATTTCAGTGATGGACAGATTTTTTGCAGTCTTTCCATTTCTCTCACATCCAATCTAATGGGATCTTTATTTTCTACTAAAAATGCATGGAGCAATGCAAAGTAGGTAAGTGATTACCAGATCAGAATGCTCATGCCAAATTTCTCCAATTGCTCTCAGACATCAGGGTCAGTGATGTCTTTACATAGTAGGCATACATATCTTTCTTTACACGTCACATATTCTTTACTAAGGTCTTTTGAATACCATTAGGGCCAAATTTTTACTTTGACCAAGCCCTTGATGTAGCACTGGATGTAACCTCTCCATTTGATCTAAACACACTGATATCTCTGGTCTTTCTTCAGTTAAACAATGCCATGTAATAAGACTTTAGGCGTAACGAAAGGACACAACTGGATAATCAAAAGTCCTATTGTAACTTTGCCTTTATCTTGATTAAAATGTCAATGATGTCAATGTCAGACTGAAACACTTGTACGTGTGTCAGATAATGGGAAGTTAATTTGGTTGATCTGAACCACTCAAATATTAATTGTGATAAAGTGTGAGGAGGGCCAATAATTCTATCATTTGGAGTGTTACTTAACACCATTGCCACGCAACCTTAGCCAACACATGCATCCGAAGCTAACCACTTACACATTGTGTAGCCTAAATGTAAAAGATTAATTGCAGATATCTGTTGTGCAATTGTTATGCAGTTGTGTCATGTCTCTGGGATCTCAGGGGCAAAAGGCAAATGTGGCATGAGACTAGTCCAATCAAGGTAGATGTCAGTTTCACACATACATGTATAATGGTGAAATAAAATATAAATTCTATGATACTGATACACTTTTAATCCTAATATTGCATTGTGTGTAAAACTGTATTTGGGGTGATTCTGCTGAATGATTGCCCTTTCTGTCTCCAGTATATGTAAAGCACCATACACATGGATCATTATAGAAATTAAAGCGGCACCAAAGACTTTTTAAAACCTTAAAATAATGTTTTCAAAATCGTCTCGGTTGTCCAACTCGTAAAAAGGTGAACGATACTTGCTGCATTTGCTCTGCGGCCCTCTACGGCACTAAACAAGTTTGCCCAATCAGGTAGCGATCTGTAGTTCAAGGGAAACTACAATTGACTTGCCTTATGGGATGCGTCCATTCCAATCTGTGGAGGGTGCGATTTTCAAAACTCCTTGGTGCCCCTTTAAAGATAATGTCCTAGTATTCAATGAAATATTGTCCTTGGTTTGGATGACTCATTTTTTAATGAATGAGGTTTAAGCCATTCAGCAGTACTTATGCCATTAGATCTATTATGATTGTGGAAGAGGCCCCAGACACAACTTGGTGTTGTGGATGAGGCCTGCTTATATACAGCTATTTTTGTGAGAGCAGCTCTGGTAGTTGTTAGTTGCCTGCTTCAGTAACCCTGTATTGAATATTGTTTTGTAGGCTTGAGTGTTGATTGACCACTGTGGAAAAACACCTTGCTGGTTTACGTAAAATATTTTAGGAACATTGTAAATCTCTAAGAAAGGCAACCCCATTCCAGCATAGGGCACACATTTATGTTCTAAATGATCGTCTGATGTCTGATTTTTTGCAGTGAATCATCTGTGGAAAACCTGCAGAAACACTTCATGTTCCTCAGCCACAGCTTTGTCATGTTCTAGTTCAATGACCCATGACTCTTTTTATGCATTTCAAGGTATTTTGTGTTAAACCTAATAGTGTATGAATGTTTTATTGGTTATCTATTACACAGTAATATGTCATGTTGTGTTTATAAAGCAAACTATAACTAGAACAGTGGCAGTGAACAGAGAAGTTCAGTATGAAATTCATTGTTCATATTTCATACATCTGTCTTTCACTGTCATTGTAAGATGTAAGTCTTCTTCATCTGCTTTGTATCTCTGGAGTTAGTAAATGTGTGCATATTTGTTTTTTACTGCCTCGGTAGCTTAGATCAATATAAACTCTCAGTGGACAGCCTCTCTATGAACGTGAAGATGAATGAGCCATGCATTTGATTTCAAGATCATTCTGTGTTTATTTAAATATTTATAGAGAATTAATGTACATCATTATAAAACAATGATTAAGCAGTTCAACAATAATATAAAAAGTCAGAGAAATCTACTTATAGCAGTAAGGACACTCAATAAGATTTATATTTACATGCATATACTCCTTTCCAGCATACAGTACTTTTAATACAGTTTCAAGACAGGTCAATGGTTCCCCCAATAGACACAGTTAAAAAAGTGGAAAGAGAAAATATCAAGTCATTTCAAAAGCATACTTACACACCAACAATGATGATAACATCAGTACAAATCACAAGTACAAGCCACAGTCACAATAAGTTTGTAGTGCCACATGTGACCTAGCTGATTTCATGAGCTGCAGTCTTAATTGTAAAATCTTAATTTTCTCTCTGACCAGTGCGGTAGGCAAAGAGACAACTGAAACCGCTTTGCGGAAACCCTCAGTGATTCACTGAATGTTGTGTTTTGTCAAGAAAAGAAGAAGTAAACAAAACATACAGATGAACACAAATTTGCACAAAAATTTTAAACTCATTCACAACATATGTACAAAACGAACTGCTGATCACTGGATCTGGGCCAGAAGAGGCCCGCAGTCGCTCAGGCGGTCCAGCTGCTCCACGGTCTGGATGAGCCCTTCCACATGCTCTGGGGGAAGTACGGTGCTGGCGTTGCCGCGGAATTTCTTGCGCAGGCTCTCGTCACTCAGCGGGTTGCGCCAGTGCCCATAGAAGGTGTCGCAGCGGCCGCGCAGCACATCGCCACTGGTCAGCGTCACCTGCACCTCGCCGTACATGCGGTCGAAGTTGGCTGGGTTGTCGGCGGGGTGCTCAACGTGCACCCGATCGAGCAGGGCGCGCAGCTCTGGCCTCTGCAGAGCCTCGTCACTGAACGAGCGCACGGTCACCTCTCCGTCCAGCAGCGCCGTGCAGGCGTTGAACTGGAAGGAGTGACGCGCCTGGTGTTCTGACTCTGGGAACGGACGGTTGATGTACTTGGACAGTGGCACTCGCAGGAGGATCTCACGGATGGCCCCGGGGGACACCTGGCCACCGGTCAGCCCCACCAGGGCCTCATGGACGGTGGCGGCTGCGTCGGCCACCCAGTGCATGCCCAGGTGCGCTGGGAAGCGCTTGAAGCCCATGTCCTGCTCCTCCAGCAGGAAACTGTGGGGCTCGTGGCTGTCATCAGGAGAGGGCAGTGCCCGCGGGGCGTAGTCCTCGTAGAAGGCGCTGAACCCTGCAACTCCGGGCACCGCGTCCAGCACCAGCTGGCTGGCCTCCAGCCCCCTAGAGGCCAGCAGTGCAGCTTCCAAACCCAGGCGCGCAGCGTTGCCGATGTGGAAGGGTTTGGACTGTGTGGCGGCGTTGGCCATTGGCGCACCTGAGAGCGAGGCAGCGATGGCCAGGGCGTGGCTGCACTGAGCACGCTCCAGGGAAAGGAGGCGGGCACAGGCTGCCGCGCTGCCCATGGTGCCCACCACGGTGGGGGGATGGAACCTGGAGGAAGGAAGACAGAGAAAAAAAGAATAGAAAGAGAGAGACAGATAAACAGAAACCAGAAAAGAGAGAGGAGGGGAGAGGAGGATGACTGTATGAGAATGGTGTTTTGGAGATGACCCACCAGAAAACCTAAGGCTGAACAAATTTTCCCAGCAGGGAGGATATAACGCTTGAAATAGGACAGGTGGCCTCTGTTTCTAAATTACACGAGGCACAAAGCCGGGCTGTGCAGGATGGTGAGTGGACCCTTGTTAACGCGTGTCACAGGAAATAACAGATTATGGTATTTCATGTCATTTGGATGGAGAGCAGAGGGTGCATGATGGTCACCCGGAATCACAGCGGTCTGAGTAAATACACGTCTGAAGGAACTCTTAGTAACTTCCGCAGCTGAGCTAAAACCGGCCAGTTGGCCTCTCCCTACCGGTCTGACGTATGTGTGTGTGTGTGTGTGTGTGTGTTGTGTGTATATGTGTGAAAGAAAGTGTGACAGGGAGGAAAATATCAGTGTCAGGAGATATGTTTGTATGCATACAGTAAGCCATTCTTGAGTGTATTAAGGAGTACTGCTGTTTTGGTTTCAATCTCACAATCTTTCCTACATGTATTTTTTTAGTACACTAACTAAACAAACACGTGGAACAACACTGGGTCTTGTGTCTGAGACTAAAAACGAAACTAAAACTTATGTGTAACAGGAACCAACTGGTTCTTCTTTCTCTTACCTCTTTGGGATGTTGCAAGCCTCATTGGAGAACCTCAGCAGTCGTCCTTGGATCTCAATGCCTACATTAAATGCAACCAGGAAGTCCAAACCACTTGGCTTGCTGTTGCCAGGCAACATATCACTGATGGCCAGTAGGGCAGGTAGGACAGCACCAGAAGGGTGTGTGGCGGGATGCCAGGTGTCATCAAAATCCATTGAATGGGACTGTTTTAAAGGAAAGTGAAAGCAACTTACAACCACCTCAAACAAATTCCCTCCTCATTCTTTTTACTTAGTCTTGGCCACGGTTTTGAAAATGGGCAGACCAAATGTTGCCCCAAGTCCCCTGTGCTATTCTGGGACATGCCAGTTTTCTCGAGCTCTCCACTGTGTTTCTCTACTTGGTGGGAGGCTTTGGCTCGAGAGCATTGTGCAGGTCAGGATATGGTCTTGGGGATGTCTGGCCCAGAGCGAACAAAAACACAACCAAAGGCCAGGATCTGACCGCAGGAAAGGCTGAGCAAGACTAATAACAGACTTAGGGAACATCATGCTCGGAATCAGTAAATAGATATTACCCTGGAACATCTCTAATATTTCCTGACAAGGGCGTCACCTAACGAATAACACATAACCTCTATGTTATAGGTCTCAGTGGAGAGGTATTTCTCTGTCCCTCCCTCCACCCCTTCCCCACCACTGACACTCACTAACAACCCTTCCCTGTCCAAACACCTCTGAAGCTTTGTCTCTCTCTCCCTTTCTCTCTCTCTCTCTCTCTCTTAGTGTCCACCACCACCACTAGCACTATTACTTTCCTATGTGCCTGGCACTGCCACATCTGTGAAGACCATTTTTAAGCCAACGTG
This sequence comes from Limnothrissa miodon, assembly GCA_017657215.1. Classification (NCBI taxonomy): domain Eukaryota; kingdom Metazoa; phylum Chordata; class Actinopteri; order Clupeiformes; family Clupeidae; genus Limnothrissa; species Limnothrissa miodon. The sequence goes on along the minus strand of JAGFZM010001550.1, from coordinate 89,280 downwards.
GCAGTGATTTATGGGCAAACAGGGCAAGTGCCCAAGCCTTTCCTGTCCTCTGTGTGCCCCTTGTGGCTGTGAGGATGTGTGAAGTGCTGATGGTTAGTTGCAGGGCCACCACTCACCGCCACACCATTAACAAAGGCAGCCAGCGTTGGGGAGAGCCTTGTGTTCTTGCGGCCGTACACAGAGCTGATGTCATCTGGTGCATACATATGCTAGGGAGAGAGAAAGAGGGGGAGAGAGACAGAGATGTCAATCATAATCATGAACTCTACCGACTAACACAAGTTTCTTAGATTGAGCCTACATTGTTATCATGAAGGCAAGATGGCGAGAGAACTTAGCTCTCATAAAGGACAGATGGAGAGAGAGAGAGAGATAGAGGAACTGACAGAGACAGGGAGGGAGACGGAGAGACATTCTGCAATCGCTGGCCACGAGACTGGAGCTCCAAGCACACAGGAAAAAGCAGTTGAGGCAGTTCTTGGCTCCAGAGCACACACAGGCACACACACACACACACACACATTGAAGATGGCAGTGGAATGGAGTGTACTCTATAAAGACCAGTGACCATCAGTCAAGTGCCTTGCCTTGAATTCCAGGCCCGTACGAAAACAGTGAGACATGGTGTTTCTAAGCACTGGAAAACATGCCTCCAAATGCCAGTATTTCTCTTCTCTCTTGCTATGCAAGTATGAGTGTGTTGGCTCTCCATAATGTCAGTGTTATTACATTTATAAATAGTATGTTACACAAAAATCCCCGCTGTGTTATTGCCACCATTGTTGCCATTGTAAGTGGCACTATAGACGCAAAAGCTTTCAGCTTTTGTATCATATTCCACATGGAGAAGACTGTTGATATTCTACGTGAATGCTCAAAAGCACACATTAGATGTACAGTAAATACACTGAAGGCTGATGTTCCACTACCCATGCAAGGTGAAACCCAACTCCCTTTGACCGGGTGCTAGTCAGTGCGGCTGCCGTGCTGGCTTAGTGCCCTACCTGGCAGTGCTGCAGGGCCAGCTCGAACACCTCAGTGGTGCTACCGATGAGGCCCACGCCCAGGCTGTCCAGCACCATGCGCTTGCTGCGCTGTATGACGGTGGGGGAGAGGTGCTGGGGACGCACGCCCTGGATGAAACGCCCAAAGCTGCTGGTGACCGTCTCCTCTGGGGCAGGCCGCTCTACCACTGTTTGGGGGAGAGGGGGTGAAAGGGGGGTGGAGAGAAAGACGGGGAAGGAAGACAAAAGGGGGGGGGGGGGGGGGGGGGAAGAGTGGTGGAAAGAGGGTTACATTTTTGACATTTAAGTATGTATAAGTAATAAGTATATAAGTATAATCTTTTTATAAGATGGTATAGACATAAAGCAGAGTACAATATATGCCCTAAAAGGTTATTCAACACCATTGTAGCGGAATGTATGTATTTGTGTGTGTGTGTGTGTGAGAGAGAGAGAGAGAGAGAGAGAGAAAGAGAGATCTCTTACCATCCAAGGCTGACTTATGCAAACCCCGCACGGCGGACAGTGGAGTTATGGCCTTCTGTGGACAGACAGACAGACAGACAGGCACATGAGCATCATTGGACAGTGCTGATGACACCACCGTGTACATTCCAAAATCACGCAACCACCAACAAAGCGGTCAACAAGTTCTTCAATTCACCCTTCCTCTTTGAAATTGAAAGTTGAAGAAAAAGACCAACATTCCAAGTGATGACACCTCCCTCTTTTATGCTCTCTATCTCTTTCTCCCCCTGTCTCTGTGTAGTTTATCTAAACTCTAGTATTATGTTATGGTTGACTGTCTTTCTTCATCTACTACCCATTGCAATTATGACACAGCTTCACAGAGGAGTATTGTTCAGCAGAACAGGTTCCCTATGCCTGCAAGGGTGGAAAACCTGAAACTTGACCCTTGCTGCTGCCGACATGATATTGTGACGTGTCTCTTGTCTGTGAGTGTCATTGGGCTTTGATCTGATGTCACATGTAATTACTGTTGATTTATGTTTCTAAAGCGCAGCTAAAAATAGCTGTGGCGTACAGTGCAATCAGACATCAGGTTTAAGAAAATAACGGTAAGGCTAAAACACAGATGACAGTCGAAAAGCTTAAAAAAAAGAAAGGAAAGGAAAAAAAATGGGCAAACATTACGCTAGCAAAAAATCACAAGAATTCAAGTCCACCCTGAACACTCAGCTCAGCTGTATACACTTTTACACAGCCTCCTAGTACAAACTTTAAGCACTGCATGTCGCTCTCTCACTAATTAGTTTTTTCCCCACAATAACCATCAACTGTGAAAGTGTCACACAGAGACTCATAGAAAAAAATAAAACACACTTGTTCTGTTCATATTTATACACTTAATAATCCATACTACTTCATTAACATTCAAAATGGATAGGATCTCTTACCTGTACTTTGGAGAGCCTAGTGAGCATGTTGTCAGTTTTGATGAGTGATGGAGAGGATAAGTGAGATTCTCTCAGTTGTTCTCTGGTTGTTGGTCTTGGCTGCCTTGTGCCTCTGGAGTGCTTGATGGTTCTCTTCAGGTTTCTTCCTAAAGCCATCCCTTATTTATAGTCCTGGGCTCTAAAAGGCTATTGATATGGCTCAAGGCTGGAATTTCCAAAATGCTAAGCTTTTTTCCATCACTAATGGGTGGGATTTCATCTAATGGTCCCCGGAAACGTATTGTTTCATGAGGGTCAGTGATGTCATTGCTGATGGGGGGACACCCGGTTGGCCAGAGGTTATGGAACTCCACCCACTCCATGTGTTCACGTCCCCTATAAACTTAGAGCATCTTTTCCAAAGATCTGTACACTTCAGACTGAGCACCTTCAACAGGTAAAGAATTTCTGTCTGTTTGCACCTCTGTTCAGAAATATTATTTTTTACATCATAATGACATTATGAAATTTTACCAACTGAACAATATGTATGGTGATGATATTTATTGTTTCATTTATTATTAACCATTTTGTTATTTTTAAAATATATGTTAAAATATTTGTTGTTATATATCTCTTTATATATGTATATCTGTTAATAGCAATAATCTAGTAATCGTAACTGTAATAAGTTATATGTATACACTGTAATACGTTATATATATATATATATATTTGCCGTTCTAAAATATTAAAGAAAACCAAATATTGTGCAGTGACAGTAAACTTGATTAAACTTACGTTGAGCAGAATCCACTTGAGTCATAAGCCATATGAAGGTGTGGAGGAGATAGGGAGAGAGTCAGACAGGAGTCAGGAGGAGAGTATCTACACTTGCGCTCACACACACTCTTGTGTCATCAATCATGTTGTTGCTGGCTCTTGACTCCCTGTGTTCTGGAGCAGCACACTACACCTGTGTGACTGAAAGCAGGTGGAACGCCTCTGAAAAAAAAACACACCTGTGTAAGAAGGATAGAAAGACTGAGACAGGGAAGGAGAGAAAGAGACGGGCAGTATGTGTATGTGTGTGTGTGTGTGTGTGTAAGGGAGGGGAAAAGTCAGAGGCGGGATGGTGAGAGAAGTTACAGTGGAAAGAGGAGGCAACAGAATGGCATAACAGAGACTAAAAGTTAGACTGTCTGAAACCAATTTAGATTTTATTTTTGAGCAGTAAGTTGAAGTAAATAACTCTGTGGCTTGCTTATAAATCTGTCAACTGAATTATTAAAGTCCTGTGTGGATATTTAAGTTTCAGGAATTATAATGCCAAGTTCACCATAATTGCCAAAACCGTTTGAAAACTGCCATTGTCTCAAACATTTCTCTTAGCAGAACTTTAAAATAAAAAAAATTTTAAAAAATTAAACAAAAACTTTCAGAACACAGAAATGTTATTCAGATAAAACTATATAGCTAAATATCTTTAATGATAGCTTTAGTGTTAACTATTTTGAGAAAACATTTGAATGTGTCGCCCTAATTAACCAGTCTCAGACACATGCTTGGCTGTTGCACCATGTTTGGCATGCAGAGGGCGCTCCATGCTGTCTACTGTCAAACTGACCGATGCCAAGCCATGTTTCATGCTTAAAATAGAACATCCTCAATGACTAATACTGCATAGCCAAGATAGGTTAAACATTTTTTTTATTGTTAGTACTTTTAGCATTAATTACAGAATCCACTTGAGTCAAAGCAAAGATAAATAAATAACTTGAATGATGACCTCAGGCATGTTTGTCACTGTAACTAAAGGAAGTAGGCTGTGTTTGGTTTATTTGCTCTTGGCACCAATTATGTATGTCACTGACTTTTCCCGGTCTGTTTGTTGTTTTTATATTTTCGGGGGAATTCTTAACAATCATGTAGTAAGAACAGGAAGAAAAACAATACCAATTCCAAGTCCAAATGGCAAGTGCAGATGGCTTTCCTGCCAGTTTCTACAGTGAGCCAGGTGTGCTTGGGCTACTGGCTAATGGCATAAGTGCCTTCCTGGTGCTCCTGCAGAACTTCCATGGAGCGCACACTGGCATCCTGGCTCAAGGAGTGGAGGACATCCTTGCAGGTAGTAGCCTACTGATGATGCAGAGTAACTTTCACTACTCCCTCTTACATGTAGTCCAACAACCATACAACAGTCCATGGCTCCACACATCTATCTGTCCTTGATTCCAATTGATTGAGGACCTCTAATGGTTGACTAACAACCTATAAATAAATAATATATGGTCTGGATACCTTACCTGATTTTACCTGATGTGACAGTTAAAAGGAACCTTGAAAAGAGACTAATATTTTATCTGATCTATTTATTTTAGTTATTATATATTCTTATATAATGATCTCTTCCTGTTTTCCTGTCTTGTTAAGGTGTTCATCTCATCCTGATTGGCGGCTTGTGTCAACTAGTTGCCGGCTTCCTCGCTTACCGCAAGTATGACCACCTAGGTGGCACTGCCTTTGTGGGCTATGCTGCCTTGTGGATGAGCTACGGCGCCACGCGAATCTTCCAGGGTGGTGTCACGCCCATCCCTGTCAACACCACCAACGTTTCTGAGTTTACAAGTGTTGTGTTCAACATGACTGAAATGCCATTCACGTTAGAGAATAACACCATGACAACAAGTACACCTGAGCTCTTTGTCCCCAAGTCTGCCATTGCCGGGCTGCTGCCCTATATCCTCCTGTCCTTCATCCTGGCCTTCTGCTCTGCCACCGTCAACTACATCATGCCATTTGTGTTCGGTGCCATCACAGCCACGCTGGTGTTTGAGGCGGTGGGTGCCGTGGCTGGCCACTGGGCCCTGGTGGTGTCTGGCGTCCTGGAACTCCTCATCCTCCTCTTCGCCATCTACGGCTCGGCTGCGCTCCTCGTCAAGGGCCTGGCGCAGCGTTACGTGCTCAAGGGCTTTGGCAACCCTCTCTTCAATGTGCTCCTCCTCGGCACTGCCAGCTCAAACAGCGCACAGAGCCTGGGCCAGGAGAAGAAGAAGAACACCAAGTACGCTGAGCCAATGGCGCTGGGCTACTTCTGCGACACTGTCTCTCCATTCATCTTCGCCTTCTACTCCTTCCACTACTTCCCAGCATTCGCCGTAGGTGCCGTGTGGATCACCATCAACTCTGCCTCCCAGCTTCTCTCTAGTTTCTACTCATACCTCCGCCAGGACACCTACCACGCCACCAAGTTTGGCCTGCATTGCACCTACTGGCTCATTAAAGCCTGGGAAGAATTTGTGGTGTCCATCATGCTGACCCGAGAAGAAGCGGCATCCGGCCGTCTGGCTATGGTGGGTGACTGGTTTTTCGTGGCAGCGGCCATAGTCATGTGTGTAGTCTGCCTGAGCATGGACACCCTGGAACTTCTGCACAATCTTCTCTTCCTGCTGCTCACCCTCTCCACGGTGTCACAGATCCCGCTTGATGGGTACTACTACTTCTTTGGCGTGGCCTGCTCGCTCTTCACCGCCATGTCTCTCTATGGCACATTTGCTCGTCTCGTCAACTCCATTGCTGAGAAGTCGCTCATCCGTGTTGGGCCACAGCCTGTCTCTGCCACACGGCTCCAAGCAGTGCTCGGTGGCCTCGGACGCTGCCGTGACGCCCTGATGAAAAAGACAGAGCCATCCACGGACACACGCAGCCAGCTCCCTGATACCCTCTTCTACTTTGCCAATGGCATTGCTGCTCTGTCTGCCATCCATGAGCGTGATGCCTCCCCGGCCTTCCTGCACATGACTGTGGTTTGGGTCCTCATCCCTGGGGCCATCATTCAGGCCTATGTCAGTCGACTTCAGGTCCAGAGAGGGAAGCGCTTTGGCTCTGTCATCCCCTTCTTCTACGCAGCTGTGTGGGCAAGCTGGGCCTGGTACAGGTTTGCAGGTGAGGTGAATTGCCATCCTGATGTCTCCTACTAGATTCATGCACAATTTAATAAACCAAACCTAAAATTCACTAAAATTTCCATAAACTAAACTAAAATATATTTTTTTGTGGTAGGACATCTGTTGCACCTCTTCCCTGGAAATGCCCAAGGATTCTCTGCTGGAGCGGTGGCTTTTTTGGTGATAAACGGCTTTGTCATGCTAATAGGTAAGTCTTTAGTACTGATTAGTATGATGCAAACACTTAAAATACTGATATTTACTTAGTAAGATGTTAAGTTTGTAATTAATATGGAGTTGTATATCATGCAGCTGCATATGGAAATCTAGTCCTATTTGCCCTCACTATCATCATGGAGATTGTGTTGGTGTGTTTCCTGCTGTCCACTCTTGGAACACTACCGTACCAGTTGGAAAGTGAGTTACTGACATGATACAAAAATATTTTGTGGTGGAGCTGATTTTCATCATATTGTGAAAGTAATTATACTTCTTTTTTATTTTGCAGTCGCTATGCTTGCAATCTTTTCTATTATCTGTCTCTATGGAGCTCTGGCATCTGTGGTGAACTGCATGTTCGACAAAACACTCATTTCAATGGGTCCGGCTCTGCTTAAGGTATTACAGAAGGCCATTCCTCAGCTGCACTTGTTATTCACTCAGGACTCTTCGATATTCTGGACCCTAAAGCCAGACTTATAAAGCCATGTACTGTACACACAAGACTTTAGCAGATAATTTATGGAAATCATTTGGTATGGTTAAATCATTTATCTTATACTCTTGTGCATGTGATTTTAGAACAAGAAGAAGAAGGTGGCTCCTCCAAAGCTTCCATGCCCTGTTGCGAATTCTCGTTTGACTAGCGGGATCATGCAAATTGCCAAAATGTTAGACGAGGGTGGAGTCTGTGGAATTCCCACTGATACTGTCTATGCACTGGCTGCTTCCTGCAAAAACCCTGGTGCCATTGAAAGAATTTACAACATCAAAGTAAGAGCCCTTTATTATAAAATCAATGCAGTCATTTACCAAGACCACCTAAATGTGACCACTGTCTATTTGTAATGATTAAATCAATTACTTCAGTTAAGACAATGATTCCTTGAGATGATAGAAGTCTAGATTGACAGTGTCAGAGTCTCAGTGCACTTGACAGATCCCTTCCTCTTCCTCAGGATCGGCCATCCGAGAAGCCTGTGTGCATCTGCATTGCCAATGTAGAGCAGTTGGTGGCTGCCAAGCCACCCTTCAGCCCTCTGCTGTGGGAGTTCATGAGGAACGTCTACCCTGGGGGCATCAGTTGCATCATCGCCAAGGGAGACTGGCTCTACAGACTCGGTGAGAGAGCTCTCGCTGAAGTTTACACGGTAGACCAGAAGAGACAAAAGAACCTTTGTTTGCTCAGTAAACTCAGAAGAAGACAATGTATGGAACAAGTCTTGATTCTTGAAAAGTGAGGTCATTTGAAGAAACAATAATGGTCAACAATGTGGAAACCTCAAGGATGTTCAACAACACAACAAAATATGTGCTATGAACACACATAATCTGTATTGGTTTTGCCCGATTTCAGTGATAACACAGGCTCTGGGTAACAACAGAACCAGCTTTGTTGATGGTAACTAATTGCACATTGCTTCTTTTTGTCCCAGGTGTGGGAGGAGCGTATGACCGTGTGGGCACCAAGGATAGCATCATGATCCGCGTGCCCGACCACACCGTGACCATGCACCTGTGCACCCTTACTGGGCCCATAGCCATCACGTCTGCCAACCCTAGCGGAGAGCCAGACAGCCTCCACCATGACATGGTTGTCTCGTAAGTACCCCCTAAGCCTACTAATGGTCTAAAAAAAAAAAAAAAAACATTTACGCAACAGCTACATTGTTAAACCACTGTATGACTACACTCCTTATCACCTCGCTATAATATCTATGTATTTGTTTGTTTTGACCCTAGTGGTTACCATGGCTTGTGGTCCCTATGACCTTTAACATTTCTTGAATCTGAACCTATTATCATTGGTCTGAATAGACAATATCAAACAGCATCACAACATAGTCAGTCTATCTCGTTTCATGTTTACTTTCGATGGCAGTGGCATTGTGGTTGCACATAATTACATCTTTGACAAATATTATAATATGACTTCATATTTGATTTGAGCGATGTTATCGCCTGACCAGGTTCATAAAGCTGTGGTTCGGCTTTTCATGATTTCATCATTATGTTGTGATAACCAACAGTGATAGGTGATGCATAACTGGTCATAAATCATTGTTTGTTACAGATAAAAAAAACAGTGCCCATTTAAATCAGGAACTGTAATATGGTCATCAGTGAGACAATGACATCGAGCCTGTCATTAGAGCGAGCATAACACGTATTAACCTGTCCAGAAGGCACATTTAATAAAGTTTTTATACTCCTCTGTAATCATTGTCAAAACATCAACATTGAGGCAATAACCTTGATACTCATCCAATTACAAATTGCTGATGACCTTGCACACAGGGTAGAAACCGTAGACATGTGCACAGTTCAACTGGAAACTTTGTGATGAAGGCATTAAAAATTACTTCTCTTCTGTCCATAGTCGGCTGGGTCACAAACTACAAGGAGTGCTTTGTGATGGAGACTCTGCAGAGCTGGCGCCTTCAACCGTTGTAAACTGTCTGAAAATAGATGAAGGTATGTGCCGGTAGTGGAACACAAAATACCAAAAACATTTCATATGCAGCTTCTGTTAGACCACAATTAAATGACCAGTCATTGAAAACAAAGATATTTAATCTATTGAAATAACAAAATTTAACTGAGAAATTAATCAATGTTTTCAATGCCAAGTCTTAATATTTTGATAAGGAACTTCTGTCTAGTGATATCTGATGTTTCCTTTTGCAGGAACTATTACATTTGTGAGAGAAGGCTGTGTCCCCACTGCCAAAGTTAGACAGATATTTGAGAGGGTGAAGAACAACATGGTGTGACAGAGAAAGACTTCAACCACATTACACAACAACACTAAAATACCTTTTCTTACTTTCTTCCTATGGTGGGATACCTTATCGGGTGTGATCAGGTTTGCAATATGTGCAATATGTGAACGCTAATACTCTCTTGCATGTTTGCCTATGAAGTGCATACGCTGTGCGTATGTACCAAATAGTATTTTGTTACATAATTCACTAATGTGAGTGCCATAATATAATTTAACAGTTGCCAAAAGAAAAGAATTGTAATTATTCTGATATATATTGTATTGATTTTTTTTTAATGCATGGCATGTACCTTAGGGGCAGGTAATCAATGCAATAACAAGGATGGTGTGCAATAATGAGGATCTGAATGACACTACATTCTCAGCATATACTGTAGATAATATCTTACTATTGCAATTGTGTGCAATTAATAATATCTGTATTTATTGTCTTTTTTCAATGTAATAAAACTGTTTTTGACGTATTCCTCTGTGAATTGTTTTAAATGTTAAAATCCATGGTTCATGTTGTGCTACATAAATGGGAGGCCAGGTTATTATTATACAAATGTATACAGTATACAAAATCACAACAGAATGTATTTAACAAGAATAACAATGAAGAATAAGAATTTGTAAATAGCACAGTTGGTACAATTGAGAAAGCAAAAGTGTAATGTAAGTCAATCAAGAGGAATCCAGCAAAATGTACATCCAAACAACAGGTGGAAGAAAACAATGCCATCTTTTAGGAAGGTAGACCTTTCATACTGCCCGGACAATATAACACCCCTGAGCACAGGAGAGATAGGAAGCATAGACAGCACTGTCGTGGGTGGTGATAAGACCCAGGGTTGCAACATGATATATTATTCCATGTACTGTAGTGAGTTACAACCTATAAATTTTGTTAATGCGTGACACCTTAAATGATACAGCGAGAAATAGGGCAGTATTTTTGTCAGCAGTTTTGTTTAGATGTAGCGTCCACTTGAAATCTTAGCACACTAGATGTCAGATGTAAATTCAGTTCAATTTTATTTATAGCGCATTTTTACAAAATCCATGTCACAAAGGAGGCAGCCCGCCCAGGAAGCCAGAGATGCAGAATCAGGCAGTGGAAGGCAGGGGTGACCCTCAGTAGGGAGGCAGTGGGATGGACCGTGGAGTGGGTTGAGGACCATTCAGGAGTGCCGCCGGATCAAACGTTGGAAGAAGGTCCTCAGCAGGATGGCATGTTCGGTGGGGTTGGTTGGGTACCCAGGAGGCAAGAGGTGCAGGGTCAGGCAGTACAAGGCAGTGATGACTCACGGCAGGGTGGTAATGGCATGGAAAGTCAGAGAGGAGATGAGTTAGAACAGTCTCCACCAGATTTCAGAGAATGTGAGTTATATTGCAACCACGATGTTGGCTAAGTGATGAGAGAGAAAGAAGTGGAGAGGAAAGAGAGAGGGGGAGAACGACAGAGTGAAAATTGTACGGCTTAACAGATGGGTGGTTTGTGGCGGCATTAATCTATGGCAGCATAACTAAGGAATAATGTGTAACAAGCCAACAACACAAAAGAAATGGTCAGTGGCCACCAAGCCCTGGACGGGAGCTTACAGCAGAGGCAGTCCTTTCCAATAATACCTTGAGGAGGTGTGGCCTGCCATACACCATCCCTAACTAAAGAGGTCAGTAAATAGAAAAGTTTGAGTCTAGACTTAAAGCAACACTAAAGAGTTTTTAAGACCTTAAAATAATTTTTTCTAAATCGTTTTGGTGGTCCATCAACTCATAACAGTATGAACGTTACCTTCTGCATCTGCTCTGGAGCCCTCTATCGGCTGTAATAGCACTAAACAAGTTCGCCCTGTCGGGTCCAGGTTCTGTAGTCCAAGTAAAAACTACAGTCGATTGGCTTTGCGGCCAGCCATAGGTTGGAGTATATCTAGAGTTGAGCTGCCTCGACAGATATATAACGGGAGAAAACGCGGTTGTGTTTGAATTGCAATCATGCGGCAGAAGGAGAAAAGAAAAGAAGGAGATCTGAAGAAGCAAAAAAAAAAAAAAAACGGGAACCAGAGTGAATATTGGTCCAGCTTTCATTTGTTGGTGAGAGCTGAAGGAGGCTACACATTGCAAAACGCATGGTGACCTAGCTTTGTTGCTATTGGACTTGTAAGTAATAATGGTATATCCGACAGTATTCATCATTGATTGTTTTATCTATCGATTAGCCTGTGATGGCTACAAACAGTGGATGAGTCTTTGTGTTAGCTAAGGCGCTAACGTGGGTAATGCTAGGTACGTTTCCTAGTTGTTTATAGCTTTAGCGCTTTTGAAAGCATGCCATCATCCATAAGTTGTCAACATATTTATATGTGAGGCGGATATTTCATTGTGAAACTAGTGGATTTATAAATTAAATGAAAATTGAGTACACATCCATGTTACGGTTGTAAGTGTAACGTTACGCATGCAATCTGATGGGTTAGAAGCTATCTATTTTGGCTTTAGAAACTACAGTTTTGCAGTCTGTTTAGCAAATCTTCATAATTTTTTTCCCGTTGTGGTTTCCCGT
>JAGFZM010001550.1:36642-72383 GCA_017657215.1 Limnothrissa miodon | reverse complement strand
ATTTGCAGAGGGTGGTGTTGAAATATATATTATATATACATTTTTTTTATTTGTTTTTGCATGATAATACTAACAGGGTGGTAAGTAACTGAGATTATATATTATTGTATACAAAAAGCTTTTTATTTCAATTGTTACAATTATTCCACCAAAAAAATGAATGTTACTGATATGCCACATGATGTTACAGAAATGGCAATTAGACGTTGCTAAAATGCCACCTACGTTACAGAAATGCCAATGACGTTACTAATATGCCACTATATACGTTACCAATATGCCGATACAGCTCTCTCTCTCTCTCTCTCTCATCTCTCACAGCATAGGATACTGAAATTCTGAGACAAGGCTCTGGTTGCATGACCTATTGTAAATGATTTAACTTTTACAGTGACACTGGTCCTTGAATGGCTCTCAGTAACAAAGCACCTTTTTCCTCCACACACACACCCACATACACACATGCTTTGTACAAAACTAGACACACCCAAACCAGCTGCTATAGGAAACACTACTAATCTCAGATCCAGTAAAAGCTTTTGTTTAGCAACAGTTTTTTTTCCTGGAAACGCCTAATCTTGTTTCATGTGATTATACTGTGCTGTGGCCATTAATGTTCAAATCCAGTAAATTAATTACATGATAAAGGTGTCATGTTCCATTTGAATCAGGAGGGAATTTCCTATAGTTACTTATCAACAGCGAAGTGACACTTCTCAAGTAGTGTGTAACTGGTGATGTCTTTCATTGGATTTTTGGTTTACTGCACTTGGAAAACAGCTTGTTAGTCGGTGTAAATATATAAAGTATAAATATAAATGTTGCTCCTTCCTAGGATTTATTATAGACTTGAAGTAGATTACGCCAACTATGATCCAATGGCTATGTTCATCTATGATCCACGTAAGAATCTCTTAAATGTAATGAGGAATTTTTAAACTTTTATTGAATTTGATATGTGTTACATAGAGAGTTGTTAACATACCATATATATACATCATAAATGAACACACACACACACACATGCATGCACGCATACACACAGAGACACACACACACACATAGACACTGGTGCACATATAGACATGGACACATAATCTACCCCTCACAACCCCCCCCCCCCCCCCCACACACACACACACACAGTGTCATGCGAGGGGAGGGAATGGGGAGCAGAGATGTGCTGGCAGGTCTTATAGACATCAGCACATAGTCTGAGAATTCAGGGGCCTGCTCAACCGCTCCTCTCATGACCCGGCAAATAAACACACAAGGGAACACCAGCCTTATGCACCCCCTAACTTACTCAAGCCACCCGTCCCCCACCACCACTTTCCCCTTTTCCCTGCCTGTCCCCCTGCCCATCCACCAGCAGCACAAACATCAGGGCTGTGGACTGAGTCAAAATTCCTTCCTTGGCCCTCAATGCTCACACGTGCCGAGCTGGATCACAGTTATTGAGCAGTTCCTGAGAAAAACAGTGAGTGTCATACTCACACAACACATGACCAGCAGTGTGTGTGTGTGAGTGTGTGTTTGTGTGTGTGTGGTGTCAAGACACATGTTTATATATATAAAGCTATAAGTCATTGCCCACTGTCTCATCTTTGAAGTTTGATTAATTGGTGTATAACATTTTATTTTGGCCTTTTTGTTTTTATAGCAACAGTGGCAGAATTCATTTATTTTCTCGTCTTTTACTTTACAACACTCATTTAAAAACAATCTGGTAAATGTCTGTTTTAGTAAAAGTAAAAGTGCAATAAAAACCCAGACTGCTGCCTTACAAACATTAAGGTTACAGCAGTGTGTGAATAATGAACTGTGTGTTTAACACCAGTTTCTGAAAACAGTATGCTTTGAAGAACAGGTTCCCCCAAGAAGTACATGCAACCAACCAAACAAACAAACAAACCTACAAACAAAAACAAATGTTCTACTCCTCTGATGCTACATTAATGTATGTATTGTGTCTTGTAATAGCATACACACTCCAAGGTCTTCATTCTTAAGCATATTCATAATTTAGAAAATATGCATTTGAAATAGTTTTGCAAATTATTACAACTTTTAACAGAATATGCCACTTACATCTAAAAGCATCATGTGTATTTATGTAGCTCAAAAAGAGTTGGTGAACATGAGAAACGTTAAGATGTGCTGAATATGTTGAATACGCTAGATATGCCAGTTATGTTGTCAGGCCAACTGAACTTAGTGGCACTGAAAAATGTTACTTTCCTGGTAAATTCATAACACAGTCTCTCAAAGTTGGTTTAGTAGAATGTGAAAAAAGCCAGTGAAAAGGTGGGTAATAACGAAAACATCTAATTTAAATGTTTTTTCATTCTAGTAAGAAGTGACTTTCAATGAACATTATATTTATTATACAAAAATGTATTAAACTTATTAAAACACACATATCAAATGTTAAACTAGTGTTATCTTATTTACAATAAAGTATGTATGTACTGAATAAAAAAAAATAGAATATAGAATATAAACTGTAGGGTTTATAGCATTAGGTATTAGGTCAACTTATCTTCCATTTAGCCTATCCTCTCCTGAATTTTAGTAATAATGAGTGTTCATGTGTACACGTGTCTCCACGTGTTTTCTCAAATTTAAAAACAATAATTATTAGTAATTTAAGAGTCTCAAAACCCCTATTTTCCCTCTGTCATATAGTGTAATGCTTGGGGTTTGTGGTGCAAATCAACTAGAAAAGAAGGAACTCTTTTATTTCACAAAAGTGGAACACATGGTAATGTTTGACATATTTAAACATCTAAAGGCTATCGTCTGATGCAGAGTTAGAGTCCAGAGAGTCATCTGCTTCTGCTGTCGTCGTCTCCTCTTCGGCTGCCGTCTCTTCATCTGTCTCCCGCTGGTTGACCCCAGAGTCGCTGAGGTCTGTCTCAAACCCGGGGTTCATCTGGCCCTGCATGTGTTTCCGCTGCACCTCCTCAAACAACTGCAACACCTGCAGCAATTGAGGAAATAACCCCATCAGAGAATGCTATCAGCATACCCAACCTGATTTAACTTGATGTTCTTGGGGAGCTGTAACATACCTGTGATTTGGGTATGAGACCCACTCTAAAGAAGCCAATGTTGCCACTCTCAATCTTTGTGCAGTCCACAACGGTGGAGGCAATGTTCTCTGGCGATGGCCCGTCGCAAATCACCCCTTCCACCTGTATAAACACACACACACATACACACACAGGAACACACATACCTCATTAAAGACCCACAGACAAATATACCGACTGCTAATGAGAGAGTCTCTCTCTTTCTCTGCTCTCCTTCATGGCCAAGCACATCCGCTGAGCTGTGTGTTTACCTTGTCTCCCAGTTTAGCATACACCTGGTTATGGTGAGTCGTGTCTGCTTCCCCTGTCGGGTTGGCTGAGGTCACTGCTATGGGTCCAACCTGAGGAACAAAATACGTGTTCTAAGCAGAGACTACTATATATCAAGGGAGTTTCCCTTTAACCATAAACATAAATATACTCTGAAACTATGATTCATTAATTTTTCAGACTTCTGTAACCAACAATCATCAGTTCAGTGATTTTTATGGCTTTGTACCAGGTTCATAAGCTGTGTTGCTACTGTGCAGTCTGGATTTCTGATAGCAATACTCTGGGGTGTGCCGATGTACTTTGAAGATTCGTTCAGACCAAAGAATTCCATCCATGGGGCTGAAATGAATAAAACCATAAATAATAAAAATAATAAGTCATAATTTGCATGGCATGTTAGAAAAAATGAAAATGTATATGTTTACTACTTTCAATAATATTAGTTTGAAATTCACCAGCATGAATCTACTGTTGAAATAATGTATTTTTTACAGTGCCAGTGGAAGACACTGCTATGCTTAGTTTAATTTCTATAACACACACACACACCTACCCCGAGGGATGACAAGGCTTATTGAGGAGGGCCAAGCTGCCTCCATGAAGTCCCAGAGCAGAGGGTTGATCTGATCCCTTACAGGCTCCAGCTGCTTAATAGATGCCACCCACAGCGACATAGGTCGATCTCCTGCATGCTTCTTTGTCCTGACACACACACACACACACACACACACACACACACACACAGAGACATATTTCTTTGTGTTAAATTCACTCTACAAGTGATGATTTCAGTGACTTCTCTCACTTGTAAAAAGAAAAAAAAAGAAATCTCACTTGTAGGCCTTCTCAACAGCTTCAGGGCGATTACATGCTGCTACAAGCACATAGACTGTATCAGTTGGCATCCCACATATGCCACCATTCTTCAGGATCTCTGATCAAATATATAAAAAAGACAGTGTTAAGTTCTGATATGACTCCTTCAACATACTAGTCTGAACTGCAGAATTTAGTGAGCGGTTAAACAATATCATGTACTAATGTAAACATTGTAAACATTACCTTCATTCCATCAGTTTTGATTCATAATCGCCAAGAGTCTCTCACCTGCAATCTCCATCACAGACGTGGCCTTCCTGGAGGGGAGGTGGGGGCATTTGTCTCTGCCTGAGCCATTCAACTTGATGAGAGCCGGGCCCAGGGGCATCTGTGGCTTCTGAAAGGTGAAGTTGAAGAGGTTGGCCAGGAAGCAGTAGAAGCTGACCAGGCCGAAGATGATGGTGACGCCGATGTCGTAGCCGTAGGGTAGGGCCCCCACCGCGTCCAGCAGGAAGCTGATGAGGATCAGCTGGAAGGTGAAGGCGTAGGCGAACCACGCTATGTTCAGACACAGCGCCCCGACCGTCACCAGGCAGTTGAAGAGCATGAACGTGATGATGCCCACAGCGACGCTAAAGTTGTGCGTGCTGCCGTAGAACCCGCCGAAGCGTGTTAGCCCCCACACCGTCCACATGAATCCGTACATGATGAAGGCAGCGCTCTCCAGGGTCTTGCCCCGGGAAAAGGCAATTGAGCCGCATAAGAGCTGGAGGAAGCCGCCAGACACCACCGCCCAGGGCAGGATGAGCACAGCCAGGGGCCCTTCGCTGCCCACTGTTGCAGTAATGGCGAAGGCAGCCAGGACACTGGAGGCATGGCCCAGGATTTCGGCATCGGCATACTTCGAGTAGCCGAGGTAGGGGGCATGGAAGTCTTTGTCGTGGGATCTCAAAAGGCCACCACTACGCGTGATGAGAGCTTTAAGTAAGCCGTCACCTGTGGGGATTTTGTATGCCGACGCCTTGTTGTTGATGACAACCAAGAGCATGAGAGCCGTTGCCACAAAGATGGCTGCCTGCACGCCCTGCGTACCACCCTGGAAAAAGCCCTGTGGTTGAGCGGCGATTGCGATGCTGTAGGCCACAAAGAACAGCTGGTAGACGCTGTCCACCAGGCTCTTCTGGATGCTGAACAGTGCCAACACGAAGAAGATGATGGCGAATACGGTCGGGAAGGGCACAGGTGAGTACGGCTGTGTGCCAGTAAGAGATGCCACTAGGGCGCTGTAGCCCTCGGCGAACCTCAGGATGGCCATGAGGCCGTAAAAGGTGGCGGAGGGGATATCCATGCCACGATAACAGAGGAGGCAAACCCCAAGCTGGAACACACCTGCCGTCCACAGCCATGGCACGAGGCCGTCAAACAGGGTGGGGACCACGCCCAGTAGGGGGCAGGCTAGCACACTAGCTGACAGGAGGTTCATGACCAGTCCTACGGCCACCACATCGCCTGTGTCTGGACCATGTATCTGAGTCTGGCTAGACTTGTCTGTCTGACTGGTTCCAGGAAGCTGCACTACGCCGCGTGTGATATATGAGAGTAGACGTCCACTGCCAAAATATGCACCAACAAAGCACACAACAAGGTAGTTGGCAGCTGTTGCGCCCTGACCAAAGGTGACATTCGCAAGGCCCGCTATCTGATGGGCACAGGCTAAGCTAATGGCAAGAGCAATGATAAAAAGCACCACCTTCTTGGATAAAATACACACCAGAGCCAGAATAAATAAGGCTAACGTAAAGGCCGCTAGGCCAGGTATCATAGCATCTCTGAGCCCCTTAGTGGGGTTTACATAGCCCTCCCCCACCAGGATGTACACCAGACCAGAGCCGCACCACAGAGCAGACACCGTCAAACACAAACATGTGAAAAGGGGAGCAGGGGAAAGACTTCGTCTCACTCCTGTGGAGACACAGAAAGAGACAGACACGTAGAGATATTAGCTAAAAATATACAAATAAGTTACTGGGTAAATGAGGATTATTTTAGTTCCAACTGTAAAATACAGGCCTACCAGAATATGACAAAAGAGCAGATATGACGAGGAGAAGAACACCAAGAGCCGTGCTCGAGATGAGGCTTTCTCCTGGAGCGCTGCCATATCCGTTTACCAGAAGCAGCAGAGATCCTAAGAAAGAAGATGAACATTTCTCAGTGTCTGGAAAGGTGAGCCACATTGACCAAGTGAACGATGTTGCCCTCACTAGGCTAAAATGTGAACTACAGTACAGCAGAGTTTGTGAAAAATCAGTTTGCCAAGCTATCACATAAATAACTCTAGTTCCAGGAGATTGTGATACAGAATCTGATGATTTAGTTTGTATGATTTATTTAAACTATATTCATTTAAATTATTTTGATTTGATGAGATGAACAAGATTTTTTTTGACAGTGAAATGAAAAGTAGCCTATCGTATTTCATAAATGCTCCAGAGAAAAAAATACAACAAAATATATTCAAAATAAATCAATACACTTTACAATATTTACAATTACTTTACAGTGTTAATTGATTTGACTTTATTTGTTAGAATGTGTACTAGTGAGTGACATTCACATATATTTAGATATAGCAATATATATGCACGATATAGCAGATATATAATATTATTATAACAAAGTTAGAAACGTTAGAGTAGCAGACGAAGTAAATTAGCTACTATTTGATAAAATATTATATTTGAATTGATAGGCCTACTCTGTTTATTGTGACTGATGCAGATGTTAATTCAGACTGCGATACGATATAATAACATACTAACTAGTAAGTAAATAACCAAAATTAAAAGCCATTAGTACGAAGCAAAAATACGTGCAACCATTAATACGCTCTTAGTTTTTAAAAATAGTGTATGTGAGATCACCACAAAGTAACATAATTTACACTATTAACATGTCCCAATATTAAATAGCTTACATATTAATTGTACAAAAAATATCTTTGTCATAATAGCAAGTTTCCTACCGCCGGAGATTCCTAAGACACCAACAGAGTAATGTAGAGACTGAATCTCAGCGTCTGCCATTGCGCCTGTGGATGAGCTCAAACGAGTCGCGCATCTTTATAATCAGGACGCATAGGTGCGTCAGACGCGTCACATTCAGAGCGCGCCCCTAAGATTAAATTTCGGAAACTTCCAGGGAAGACGGCAAGACTAATAAAAGGTAGCCTATTGACAAAACCAAATGAAAAAAAAAAAAATCCAACTAGACAAATATGGCAACAGACGCAATCACATCCACTCCAATAATTTGTAATGTGCAAACTTTAATAAAATGAAGTGTGTGTTAAGGACTGAAGAACATCTTACAATGTTGAGGGCTCTCACAATAATTGATAGATTGGCAGGCCCCAGGCGTCACATTAAATTACCTCTCGTATATCTTACTGTTAATACTTAATAACAGAACATACAACACTGCCAGAGTCAGAAATGTTATGACAGCGAACACTTTTAGGGAATTTGGCATGCATAAGAAGACACTATAGCTACCAGGTAACAGTGCAAATATACACATTTTAAGTACATATTTTCCCAAGCCTATCGTTCTGTCTACAATTTACCATCTTCATATCTGAAACAATGTTTGCCCAAACAAGCAGCATTTTTGACTGGCCAGCCAGAATGACTCAGCTATTTCCCGAATTAAAGCGGTTCGTAGACCCTTTCGCCTTGCCGACACCTCAAACAATGATATCACCATGGGCGTGACTAAACCTGTTCCTCTCTGAGAGGATATAAGCGGCGGCTGACTTACGGTAAAAGTCATTCCTTGGTCGCAACAGGCACAGCACACGCTTCGCACTTCTCCGAAAAGAACTCTAGGTGAGATTACCTTCGCTCATAATTCCATATACTTAAGTTTAGGTTAGAGGGTTTGCATATTTCGCATATTACCGCATGCATGTCAAGTTGCATTTGACGTATTAGGCAACACTGTCTTTAACTGTCACTTAGGACTTTTTGTTGTTTTGGATGACAATACAATATTAGCAGAAGGAAAGAGGAAGTAGAGCAGACATGAATGGCTAGCAGATTAAGTAGCCTATCTTTGATATCAAGCCATTATCAACTAGTTAACTTGTTAACATATTTCTGTCTAGCCTACTAGTAACCAGTCAAAGCCAAAATGCATTGCAGTCAGCTTCAGGTTAACAAGGGACCCTTTTGCATCTTACTAGTGGTCCTGAAATGGCTTCCGTTAGTTGGCTAATTGGCATTTAAGCCCTTACCGGTCAACTAGTGACACTACTGCATCTCAGTAGTTAAATGGAAATGGCCTTCACTTTGGTGTACACTAGTAATCTAGTGACAATTTCTGCACATGGCAGTTAACTAGTGGCCAGCTGTTTATTCACTAGTTAAGTAGTGAGTGGTTTTGCCTTGTTTAACAGCTAAAAGTTTATAGGCCAGCATGTTATGCAATGCCTCAATTCATACATTTCTTTCTGCCCCCTATGTATACTATATACAGTACTAACTGATTTGATGACTGTACCTAGCTATTGTTCACTAGTTAACTAGTACCAATGCACATTGTGGTTGTTGGAAACTCACTAGATAGGTTTTGCTCCGCCTTGCTAAGGTTAATTCTTTATAATCAAACTCTGAATTCTTCAGCCTTCAGCCTTGCACTGCAAATGCATATTTTTGTCTAGTCATTGTTTACTTGTAGCACAGATGCAACAGCTTGGCATGAGTCAGTCCCCAGAGTTTCAGGCTGAACATAAATGTGCTGGCAGCATCCTTCTGAGCCACTCATGACTGACTTGGCTCTAGGCCTAATTACATTGTAATATGTAGCCTACCTTTAAACACTTTTATTTGGTTTCATTCTTTTGGTTATTTTTGAACACTATATATAGTTTAGAACACTTGAAGCTGGAGAGAAGAAGGCCTTGAAGGTTTAAAACATTGTTTAAACAATGCTGCTGGACCTCAACAGTGTTCATTGGCATTATTTATTTCTAGGTCAGCCAATGCCTGTTTCCCACCTGGACAGGGTACATATACGAAATTTGAGCGCAAAAACCGACAAAAGACAAGGCATAGATAGAAACAATTATAGATTTAATAGACAAGTATGTTGAAATTGGAAATCTGTGGTGTGTAGTGCCTTTAATATGAAAACATTTGTTGGTTAATTCATAATAATCTCTCTCTCTTTCTCTCTCTCTCTCTCTCTCTCTCTCTCTCTTTCTCTCTCTCTCTCTCATCATATGTGTTTGTGTGTGTGTGTGTAGGCACAATGGTGAAACGTGTGGCAGTGATCCTGGCCGGCTGTGGTGTGTATGATGGGACAGAGATCAATGAGGCCTGTGCATTGCTGGTGCATCTGAGTCGGGCAGGAGCAGAGGTGAGAACTGAAGTTCACTGACATCACACACACACAGACACACACAGACACACACACACACACACACAGGAAAAGCTGTAGATAGCTGCACATATCAACAATGTATGCAACCACAGTAGTTGCAAAAACTTCAGAACTTAATGCGTATAGTGCAAGATCAATACTATCAGGTTTCCTGGTGTCAGGTTGTCACCACCAAATGTGTGTGCAAGGTGCAGGGTGACACATACAATGTAGAAGGCTTTTCTTATCATGTTTTTTTTGTCTGGATACCATTAGGCAAATTGTAATTGAAAGACCGAATATATCGTTCTCATGCCCTTAGATAAGAAGCTAATGGTTCATGCCCTTAGATAAGAAGAAGATGGGTGTGTTGTTCTTGCTGGCATTTTACTCAAATATTTACATATTATCAATACATAGAATAGTTTAGAATATTACATTTAGTTGTTAGTATGATATGATGTTCAGAAGAGTGTTTTAAACACACACACACACACACACACACACACAAACACAAACACAAATACTATATATTATTATTATATAGTTATATTTCCTCAGACTTTTCTATTTTGTTAATTTGTGTTCCTCTTATGTGGGCCAGACAAAGATGTTTGCCCCAAATGTTGACCAGATGCATGTGGTGAACCATTGTGAGGGGAAACCACAGACAGAGAAGCGTAACGTGTTGCAGGAAAGTGCTCGCATTGCCCGAGGAAACGTCACAGACCTAGCTAAGCTTGACGTGGCCGCCTTTGATGTTCTTATAATCCCAGGTGAGCTGAGCAGTGCACACACACACACACACACACACAGACACACACACACATTTTTCATTCATTTTTTTCATAGTATTTATAAAACAAACAAAATCCAGATTTATGGATATAGAAATCACAAGGCTGGGCAAGATGGTAAACTAGTGTTTTCATGAAAAGCTCTTTTTAAAAATAATAGCACTCCCTTTTTATATCTGAAGCATTGAATCATAATTTCTATAATTATTTTATAAACATTTATTGTCAATACCGTTTTTTTTGTGCAGGAGGCTTCGGAGTGGCCAAGAATCTGAGTGACTGGGCAACAAAGGGGAAGGATTTCTCTGTGAAGCCTGAGGTGGAAAAGGTAATCAAGAGCTTCCACGCCGCCGGCAAACCCATCGCCATGTGCTGCATCTCGCCCGTGCTTGCTGCCAAGGTGCTACCCGGCTGCGAGGTCACTGTCGGCCATGACTGCGAGAGTGACAAGTGAGTGCGCAATCCCAAATTGCTGCAGAACACAATCAGTCTTAATCCTAATTCTGGTTCAATCAGTCTTAATCCTAATTCTCGTTCTGACCTAATCCATGGTCAGACTGTATCATTTTTTTTAGTCTAGTATAATCCTTCACATTCACTCCTGTACACTTTACTCATAGGTGACGTTTTGTGTTGTGATGCCTGTTTCCTTGTCGCCCCCATCTCTAGGTGGCCATATGCAGGGACAGCTAAAGCCTTAGGTGAACTGGGCTGCAAGCACGTCAACAAGAACGTGACAGAGGTCCACATCGATAAGAAGAACAAACTGGTGACCACCAGTGCTTTCATGTGCAACGCTCCAATTCATGAGGTGTATGATGGAATAGGCGTCATGGTTACTGAGGTTCTGAAAATCTAATTTTGTGTTACAGTAATGCTTGGATCCATGTCCTTTTTTAAAAATAGTTACACATCTGGACGTTTTGTGGTTGTGTTACTAATTTTGATTCAACCTATCGTTGTGCTTTATGCAGAAGAATTTATAAGCATTTTTTGTCTAATTTTTTGTGTTCCTGTGTTCATCTGAACTCATTCAATATAAATATTAATAAAATCAAATGTAATTTGTGAACTCATTTTGTGTACATCCATTTGTTTGTATTCCAATACATATGAATATTGTACATTTTTTGGTTGTACAATGGCTACGATGGTCCATAATAGTGGTGCAGAATGGAGATTGAACTTTTGTCCAGATCTATTTGTAGGCTGTCCTCATATAGACCTTCCAGCCAATCTCAAAGCAGTGTCTTCCTATGCTGTCATAAAATTAGCCACTGTGCAACACATGACCAAGTCCTTGAAATAGCTGCCAGCAAAATGTTGGGGTCAAGATGCAAATATGACAACCCCAATCCCATATTTGTTTTGTTCTCAGAATGGGATTCCTCACCTTGTCACAATCAGGGATGCAGCAGAACATTGGACAATCTCGGACGACTATTCTCTTCCGGACAGGGTGTTAGGCCGCTAACAGCTTTTATATTAATACATAGATAATAACATAAGCTATATGCTACAGTTGTAAATGTTTCCATTTTCTTTTAAAGAAATGAATGCATAGCCTACGACTCAGAACTTACATACAGGATGTGTACTGGATGCAACTTCAAATTTGGCCCATTGTTGGCGCTAGAGCAATTGATTTGCATACATGAAACTTAGTTACATTCATCACAGCGCTTTCCCAAACTAGTGTGCAAACATTAACAGCTTTACTTCCCTCCTCTTCACTACTGGACCCTCAGTGAACTTAACAGACATTCCTGCCTTGTGCACAAATATGATTGGTACATAACTAGGAATATTATTATCTCAGGTTAAGTATTAACATTCCCTAAATAGTTGGACAAGGAAAAGCAAGCATGTCATCCTACAGACCGTACTTCAGTACTACAACTAAATTTACTAGACATCCTGCAAGAATGTCTGAATGAACATTTTTAAAGGGACGTCCAATAGGAAAAATAGTTGTGCTTAGATTGAGAATTTTTTCAGCAGGTGAAGAGCAGGAGGTGCTCAACAATCTTGCACACACTGCACAGTAAAGGCCAAAAATAGTTAATTTATTCCTGTAACAGTTGCAAAAATTAAAAAGAGGGAAGGCTCCACCAATCAAGTTGAAAAGCTGTCAGGAACAGAAACAATTAGTTATAATCGAAAAGGGTGGATGCACTTTTCACACCTGGATATTTTCAAGTGTGAAATAGTAAACTGTTGCACGTGTTTGGGAAAGAACCCAAACAAACATGCAAATGATTAAATACACTTAAAATAATCATTTTCAGTTTGTCTTGAAATTAGGGAATGAAAAACATGGGACCTTTCAACACAAAGACAAAAAAACTCTTGGAAATTTGTAATGTTTTTGAGGATGTTAACCTTCTCTAACAGTAGGAACACAAACACAAGCTATAGTTGGGCTATGAATAGCACTCCTGTCAGAGCATCAATATACAGAAGCATTGAGTACAATTGGTGTGTTTCATATCACTATAATATCCCCTCAATCATGGCCATTTTCAAAGAATTATGTTTTGCATATTTTTTTATTAATAAAAATATAGTAAGAATAATAAAAATAATAAGAATATTTCTTAATTTAGTCTTCTATTAGCCTACATGTGCTAACATCATGAAGTATGAATAGAAGACAAGAATAATGAATAGTACAATGTACTTGTAGAAAGCCAACTGAGCAACCTGTTTAACTGCACTCTGCCTAAACAGCTACAGTAATATGTTAGATGTCATTTTATCAGTCTATGTCAGTTGTTCACTTGATCTATGTTCAGTGACCACTACATAAATATTAATGCCTGTCAAACATTTCTTACTGACTGATGCTGTTTTATATTTGATTTAGTCCTTCAAACAAAGTGACTCTGTGACAGATAATTAGACTACAGAAAAGCAAACACTAGATTGATGTGATATTGTTGAAAGTTTTATTATTATATTAATAATAATGTCAACAGTCTCAAGATTTTTGAGCATCAAGTAAGAAGAACATGCGCACATTTAACTACATACTCAAACGTCAATCGAGCAGGCTTCACTCAGATGTGTGCATGTTTTAGTAAATCAAGAGCACAATTAAGTAGGACATGCACACAGTTTAATAAAACAATATAGTAAACTGTGTGCATTATTTGCTACTCCAAAAGGGCTCCGTAAGAATATAAACACAAAAAGCATTAACATACTACTTATACCCCTTAAAACCAAAACATAATATAGCAATTACTCATGTTATACATAATTTAATCATAATATATTATTTAGTTACAGTTGGTAAAATGTGATATATTGCAGTAATATCTTTTATCCCATATGTACAACAGAAAGATAAAAAGTCTTTCTTCTTCTTGTCATTCCCAGCAGCTGGGTTTCAGATCTGTGTCTCTTCACTTTTTAAGAAATGGCCATACTGGTCATTTCCACTGACCAGAACAGTGGCAGGGAAACACCTTGGTCTTTCTGGATCCTGAGAGAGAGAGAGAGAGAGAGAGAGAGAGAGAGAGAGAGAGAGAGAGAGAGAGAGAGTGCCATCAATAAAAAAGAAACGAGTCAAAAAAAAAGGCTGAGCTTTCAGTCTGTGTTCAAACATTCCCTCTACATTCAAACTTGCTAAGGAAATGAGTCATTCATCCATCTGACCCATGCACATGTCTTTAAACACAGGTCTTAAACTTCTTGCAAGAAACTATTCAGGCACTGCATAGATACTGTACTGATTAGTACAATTTTAGTATTCAATTTTCTTTTGCAGTAAGACACACACTTACACATTTGGATAAACTGGTTGGCATGAATAGGTCTCAGGATACTGTAGTTTCACTCACCTGAATTGGGTAAGCACATGTTGGGACGTAGCGGATGACAAAACCACACCGTCTGCGGTCAGACATGTTGGGATCACTGGCATGGACGAGCATGCCATCATGCAGCTGTATATATTTACAACACAAAATATATATACACTACATGAATTTCCTGACCAAAGTTCCAAGAAACAGACTGACTTCTCTAACAGTCCGGAGGAATGGACTAACTTACTAGACAAGTCTGAGGTCTCAAAACCAATAAAATGTTCAAACAACAACTCAATTTGTATTGGTAAGTTAGTTGGAAGAAATCTATGACAAACAAGAAATAAAGAGATAAACATGTGGCATATGTTTGTTGATATTAATGCCAAAATGCATGCCTTTATAAAATTATAAGAGAAAATGTTTTCCGTGGCGTTATGTGAGTTATAGTTAACTCACCGACATCTGCCCGGCCCATAGAGGGCACAGCACGGCCTTGTCTGTCTCGACCAGCTCCTCTGAGATCTCCTGGTTGACAGACAGCATGTTCCCTGGGCGCTGGGACTGGCGGTGGGGAAACATCCCCGAGCAGTGACTTCCTGTTGGAGACAGGAAGTGAGCTTGTGTTTGTTTCATTAATCACACAGCCTTCTGCTATGTTTACCTGCTGTCAAACAGGGGTCTTTTTTTTTTACTAGTTCAAAGCTTAAACAGGCAGTTTGCTGAAACCAAAGTGGTCTAGACCAAGTTTGTGAAAGCTGTGAAAATATTTTAACATTTTTAACATTTTGATTTTATGGTATTTTAAACAAAAATGTGAGTAGACCTGAAATGTATAACACAGGTCTCCTAGAGTTTTTGCTATTTCTGGAGTGTGCCTTGAGAGTAAAGGCCTTTTGTGTTGTATTTTACATTACATTTAAAACTGTGAACATGTTGGTGTGTTTTGTTTTGCTAAGTTCGATTAACACTGTCTTGCTGTTTTATCTAAACCCCTCTCTGACATTCTTTAATCATCTCACAGGGATATTGTTGTTCACCTGGAATAACTTGAAGAGCTCCATTGTCCTCCAGTGAGTCATCTAATGCCAGCCATACAGACAGCACTGGCCCCCCATCAAGGCCCCAGTACCTGGAGCACACAAAGAAACACTTCTTTATTACATTAGTCTATTACCCAATGGACCCAATGTTGTAATATCAACAACTGCATCAGTAATGTGTTTGGGTGAGCATGAGTGTTCTGTGTGTGTGTATATATATGTGTGGTTGTGTGTGTGTGTATGTGTGTGTGTGTGTGTGAGAGAGAGAAAGAGAAACGCACCTCATATCCTGGTGCCAGGCCACGTAGGGAAGGCCTCCTTCCTTCTTTTCCTGCTCAGTCTCCTCCCCTATCTGCCCGTTCTCATAGATGACATCTGCCCCTCCGTTGCCCTTGGTTACAGGGTATTTACAGATAAATCTGGAGTCCAGCAGAAGGATGTCTGGGCCCAGGGCGGCACATACCACCTCCAGAATACGGGGGTGCATGACTAGTCCCTTCACCCAGTCATACTGCATGTGTACATTGTGGAGGCTATACTTGGTATAATCTGTACCTGTGGAGAATCACAGGGGTTAGCAGAGCTGTGCTACATAAACTAATGACAGAGATCATTCCAGCAAAATGTCAGTTACAATTGAAGCTCTGAATATGTGGTCTCAGTTCCAGGTAGAACTTTTGTAAATTTATGCTTTGATGGCTATAATTTTTAAGAATTATTACCACATAGAAAAAAAAATCTTCAGATTGTTTCTGATGACAGATCTCCGACTGTTTTACCTGAGAAATAATTTTTATCCCAGATAAATTGGCCCTCTCCAAATCATTGAATCAATACCTCCAATACCTCCATCCTTACAACAGATAGTCACAGGTACTCACCGAACTTCCTCTCCAGCTGGGCAAAGGCCTCCCTGGTCTCTCTGAGCTCGGTGGGGTCCAGCACACTGACGGCGGTCAGGTAGCCTTGCTGCTTGTACAGGCTGGACATGTGCTCCAGAGACACACTCATGACTGCTGTTGAGGGAGGCTCTTGGACGCTCCTGATGCTGACAGACATCGTTGGTCTTTTTCTCTGCCTGCTCTTGCACTCTTGCTCGCTTTCTGTCTGCGCCTGAAATAACCAGAAGGGCCCTTGTTAGACTGTGTCAGCGTGTCCAGACTGAACCTGTTTTTATAATCTGCCCTCAGCTTGTGAAAAAAAAGAGAGGGCAACAGAAACGCACAGACACACACACACACACACACACACAGAGAGAGAGAGAGAGAGAGAGAGAGAGAGAGAGAGAGAGAGAAAGAGAGGGGGGGAGAGAGAGAGAGTGAAAGAGTGCTATTACAAGCTTCTCCTGACAGAGGTATTTCCGTTTCCCCTCAGAAACGCACTTGTCTCTCACTCCTCTGGCACTGCTCTCTCCTCTCCTCTCCTCACTTCTCTGTTTTCCTCCTCTTTCTCCCTTTTTGCCCATTCCAATGCTGGCTCAGGTTAAATTTATATTCTCGGCTGTTTATGGAGTGGCAGGAGATTCAGGGTGCCGCAGTGCATGACGGCACTAATGACAAAAACATTTCCCGGGCTGCGCAAATGAGTGGCGACACCCCTGTCCCACGGGCCCTATAGGCAACAGCCCTTTCTCTGACTCGCCCCAACGCAGACACAACAGCACACACTGTGACCAGTCCCCTTTTGCTCTGTATCTGTTTCTCTCTCTCTCTCTTTCACACACACACACACACACACACACACACAAACACACACACACATACACATGCATACACATGTAGTAGAGACAGACACAAACACAAACACACACCTTGTGATACTAGTAATTTAGTCTTTCACAATGATTGTTATAATATATTTTTGCACATGAATCTTGCACTGACCCCCCCCCCCCCCCCCCCACACACACACACACACACCACATACACATTCACACTTAAAGACAGAAACAGACACACATCCACACACACAAGTGCACACACACAGGTTTCGAACGCCTTGATTTCAGTCACATGCTTCAGAGAACAGTCTCACCTGTGTGATATGGCGGTCCAGTCCTTGCGTGATGCTTGATGCTTTCAGCAGCCGTGAGCTACGAGAGAGATGCAGTGACTGAATTAAGACCAGACGAAACAGACCTCACACCAGAATGTCATCAGGCCCTTTGAACAACGAGCCACAAACAGACACGCCAGTGTGCTCTTATCTCAGCCATTACATTACAATAACACATTACAATTACTCTGTCACTACCTCAGATGAAGGTGATGTTCTTGGCTTGGCTTGGCTGGGCTTCTGAGCTGGGTGTCTCTCTAACTGTGGTCTGTTCAAAGTCCCTTTTTAGTTCAATTTGGAAATTCTTCTGTCAGCTCCATGCCAGAGGTTCCTTATATACAGTTGAGATGTGAAGGGGTGTAGGGTGTTTTACTAGGTGTGTCTTCTCTCCAAAAGCCCACATCATATTTGTGTCAACCCCATGGTGTTTAGCACCGGTGATTGTGCTATGGCATGAGGAAATTTCTGCTATGGAAAAGAACAAACAAAGCACTGGAATTCACTGAATGGTGATGTCTTCAGTAGAAAATGGTGACACCTACAATATTAATTTTCTACTGCCCTTACTGACTTACCCAAAGTCTCAACTGCAACATATGTATGCTATAGTGCCATCTAATGGTTGTATGTATGCACTGTAACATGAGAGCATCGTTTAACAATGCCCTTTACATTGCATTGTGTCTGACCCATTTATACATACAAGACTTGCGAAAAAACAAGGATTTCTTTCACGTCTTTTCTGTAAAAGCTGGTCGTAATTGCTTTCTTTACGTCATAAACAATGGATACAGAAAGAATTTTCCAGATTGGAAAACCTGGGATATGACATGTATGATGTCATACCAGCCAGAACATAAATAACAAAAACCCAATGCATAATATACAATTTTCATTTATAAAATGAAAATTTTCTTTAGGTCCCCCTATCAGTGCCTGGCCCTAAGAATCATCTTATATATTTTTTATATATCTTATAAATCAACTATATATTTTACTAGAATGACCTTTTATTTGTGTATTCCTTTAGATGTGGATTAACTTTATGCCCTACATTTACAAACAGTAGCCTAAAGTTACAAGTTAAAACATTAAAACAGTCACACTAATTTCAAATGAGGAGAGATTTGCAATAAGTTAAAGATGCTTCCAACACCCGATCTTGGTAAACACTTCCGCCATCAATAATCCATTTACCTTAACTTTACTAATCACTTATTTTAAGATCTTTCCCTATTTAGTGTTTTGTACATGACTCAGAAACGGTTGAGTTGACAATGACAAGGAAACTACTCAAGCCCTCGTTTGACTGGCTGGTCAGATATTCTTTTTTTTTCTAGTTTTTAGGAAACATGCCTATTTGGTATAACATTAACATTAATTATTTAATGAATTACTTCCCTAAGATTTATGGAGTTCATAGGGAGCTCACCTAAATGTCTTTTATGAATCTTGTCTTTGTTAAAGACTAATGAAGTCCAGGTGCTATAACTTGCATTAAGCAAAGGAAAAGGATGTTTGCTTATAGTTATGTTTGGATGTTTTTGTCAAAAGTTTTTTTGTCTGTTTAATATGCTAAAGAAATCCCACAGAAAGAATACATTTAGAATTTAATGGAATGACTATTCCCATGCCATGCTATTACTAGAAGCATAACGCATTTTATGTTAATGTTTGTCAGTGTGGTCAAAAGTTTCTGCCGCAATCAGTGCATTTCCCGAAGAAAAAACGGCAGAGAACCGAGATGTTCATGCTGTCTGTATGTGGAATGACAGGAAACTAGTCTCATTACTAGGCATCACATAGTATGCCCAGCAGAAGAATTATACGAGTAATATAAATGAATACAATATTTTTGTATTGGATTTTTTTTATTGGTTTACTTATATTTCATTTACACATTTGCTTATTTACAATATTGTTGTATTTGTGTCTACCATAGGTGATTACTGACATCACTTGTCCTCGTGTTCTTATCCAGTAAAGAAGACAAAAGCATATCTCTGGTGTAGGAAACTGCTCCAGATGCTCACTAGATGATTAGTGATTACATCAGTGGCACAACAAATTCCCCTGGTTTGTCCCTGCTGTACTATCACTCACATCACTTCACAAGAAACAGGAAAAAACTTTGACCAGCCTTTGTCCGGTTACAAGGAAAAAAACAGAAAAATTGTGACTTACTGCCACCGGTTTTGTCACGTCAAGGTTTTTCCTTGACATGACAAAACAGCTAATCTCCTGTGACTAACGCCAATGGCTATGGTTCATGTAGTAGGGCCTGTTCAGTGAGCTTAGGAATGTTTTACCTGACTCCTCCTACTGCTGATGTAGAGAAGAGATTAGATGGACGCCAATCTAAGCAATACATCTACCTAATGACCGGGGTGCACAATAAATATTTCCATAGAAACTAACTGAAGCTGCAGTCATACAAATATACAGACGTTAAGTTTTTTAAATATAAATAACAACATAAAAAAATAAAAAAATACATTTTTAATTTGTTGTGAACAGCATTGCACAGATCACATTGAACACATTAAGCCTACATTTAATGTACTGTAAAATGTTCACTTCAGTAAAAGTAAATTACATAATATAGAAATAAGCTACATAGACACACAAAATATCAAAACAATATTCTTCATCAAGCAGATGATATCTCACTTACAACAGGCACAGAGCTGCATTTTATGTCAGCCCACTGTACTTTTAGAAATATTTCACTCTTTTTAATTTATCATATATAAAGTCAAATATAAAGTAAAAAATGTTTTCAATGGTCTTTAATAAATATTAGAACTACTTCATAGTCACATACATTAATTTCCATCATTGTGTGTGTATGTGTGTGAGTGTGTGTTTGTCAGTTAGCATTTGTTTAGTTTAGGGCCTAAACATGCAACACAAAAGGTCTCCTATATATTTAGGATCTACATACATTTAAAAACTTATAATCAAAGAATAAGACACATAATCCTAGAATAATGGTTTCTTAATATTGGATAACATGAATAACATTATGTCATTGGTTTTGTTTGTGTACTGTTAAAAAGTTCATGATGCAGATCTACCTTTGGCTTCCTCTATTATTTCTCAGCAGTGCTTGCAAGGTTTTAGTATTATTGGTAAATATCCAAATTGTGTCTGTGTGTGTGTGTGTGCGTGTGTGTGTGTGTGTGTTTATCTATGTGTGTATGATCTGTGTGCAGTTTGCTTAGGAGAACTCTTCCACTGCATGGCAGTCACAGTGCTTGGGACAGATGCGTTGGTCCTCTCTCCTCCTCCTCCTCTCCTCCCGGGCATGTTCACGCTCTCGCTCATGGCCATGGGCACGTTCGCGCTCCTGGCTGCTGGCACTGCAGCGGTGCACCAGGGTGAGCTCTCGCTCACCGACTGCAGACGTTTTCTTCATCAGCAGTCTCTGCAGGACCTTTTTATCAGATCGCTCTCTCTGGAAGTCATCCTCATACACCTTCAGCTGCAGGGGAAAACGGATTCACACACACACACACACACACACACACACACACACACACACCAAACATATTATAATTCATTGAAGTGGACAGAATAGCATTCTGAGCTAATGTGTTGGTTAGTGTGACTGGAGATGATCATTAAAGTCCATAATGTAGCTGGTTTGGGGTGTGTAAGTAAACGTGACAAGACGAGACTGCTAACCTTTGGGATTACATATTCCCCATTGTTATTACATGGTTAGCACCCAAATGATAGTGTGCGCTAAGGTTGTTTTTTTATTGTATAAGTACAATCGGTCCTGTGATGCTGTTCTAGTCGGGGCCAGGAGGCCATTTATTGCATATATCGCTTCATATGAACCAGGTAAGAATGGAAACGGGGACTTCTTCGTGATCTGTTCCCAGCTATATAAGCAGATTGTTTGTTACTAGCTTTGCAATGGTGGAACACTGACCTGTTCTTGCAAGAGTGCCATCTGTTGACGCATCTCTGCCTCACGACATCGTAGTCTCTTGTTCTCCTGCAGCATGCGCTTGTGGTCCTTGTGCTCGGTCCTGAAGTCCGCCTCGTAGATTTTAGTCTAAGGGGGACATTGGGAGTGAGAGTGTAACTAAGCTGCAGTAGTAAATGCATGATGGACACGTATAAAATGTGAAACAGAAAACCCAATAGGTTTCAATTTCGTTTTTTTTGTGACATTCAGCAATCTCTTCGTCAGTACCATATAAAATCACTTTGTAGTTTAGTATAGTGTGCAAAGTATGTGAACAAGGTCCAGATTAACATCAAAGGATGAATAGTGTGAGTGTCAGGGGCGTGGCGTCCGACGGTGCAACCGAACGCGGGGCCCTCTACTGTTTGAGGGCCCCCCCCCCCACACACACATATTGTAATTAGCCCTCCCTCTAATACCCGCAACCAACTACGCATACTCAGCTGCTTCATTTACGCTCTGAAGTGAACAGAGTTCTATTTATGTGCCTCACTATCTCCTACAACATGGTCATGGTGACACCCATTTCTCCAATTCTTGTATTTTCTCCTAGTTTTCTTGTAAATTTGATTTTACTAATGATATTTCGATATTAGAATCAAAATTAATTAATAACAACTAATAACATTATTGATTATTTTATGTTGTAACATGGCCTGCTGGGAAATATATCTGTCTAATCATAACATTTTTACGTAATTTCTAATCTTCTACACATGTTAGTAAATTGGTAACAGCCTACTACTTTTACTAAAGTTGTGGAAAGTCAGCAGAAATGTACAAGAAGCCCAAAAGTGGCGCTCAAAAATGTAAGCAGAAGAAAGAATTGGATGTAAGGAATTCGAAATTAGCAAAATTAGACATATTTTTATAGCCGTCGTCAAGTTCACATTCACTGATTGACAGTGCTAACATCATCCAGCACTCAGACTTGGATGATGCTACCACCACACCACCATGCTGTCACCACAATAGTGAACGAGTTTGCTAAGCAGCAGGCACGCAAAGTTCACTTCTGACAGGTGAGGGCAAGGTTTTTTTTTTGCTTATTACAGCAATTGATCGGCTTATCAGGTTGTGGTTAAATGGCTGCTGTGCCATCATGTATGTGTCTGTGCTCTATGATGAGGCCATTGTTGTGCTGCCTGCAAAGGCACGTGGTGTGTTCAGTTCGATTTGTGTGCGTTCTGTTTTTGATCGTAGGGTGTGTGCAGGTTATGCAAATAACGTAGTCGCTGTCCATCGTAATAATGATTGTGTGTGCGTTGTTCTTTCCCTCTGTGGTCGGTCGATGTGTGTGTTGAGATATATGCTAGTTGTCACTGTGCATGGTTATAATAGTGATTGTGTGTCCTTTTGTTTTTGGGCCTTGGGCTGTAGAGGTAGGCCCTATGGGAAGTGGATGTATGTTCCTCGAACAGGGATGGGTCGAGTTAGCGTGTGTTTATTTAGAAAAATAAAAGGGGCATTTGTGGTGGGGATTTGTGAGTTTGCTCAACACTTATTAACTCTTAACACTTATTAACAAATAACAAAGTACTATAAATGATCTACCATTAGCTTATGCCAACGCATTTTCAATTAAAATGTTCTTTTCTCTGATGCTGCATTCATGATAAACAGCTGAACACTTCCTTATGGATAAGGGCTAGGCCTGATCACGGGTGTGTCTGTGTGCACCGTGGCTTAAACAGATAGATAGATAGATAGATAGATAGATAGATATTTTATTGATCCCCAAGGTGAAAATTCAAGATGGTGAAGTCACCTTGGCTGCCATTCATACGGCGCCAGTTGAAAGATAAAGAAACTGGAATACATAAGGAAAGAGGAGGAGGGAAAAAAAACAGCCCACCAGACTATACACCAGATAGGGAGTATAGTTTGGTGTCAGAATAAAAAACACTTCAGCACATATAAGTAATTTATCACAGAACACGGGGGGAGGGGTAGAGGGTTGAACCAGGTAAGGGAAAAGGGAATTGAAGAGTCCAGCACAGACAGCTAGTCTGTATGGTCAGCTGTGTTAGAGCACCACCTAGTGGCATTAGTCTCTCCAGTGACACAGCCTTTGATAGTGACCAGCTGGAATGAGATGCAGTGCAGTTGGTGAAACCACTAGGGGGCGCTCTTCTCTAGCTGCTGCAAAGGGAGACTGTGCAGGTCTGACTTATGCACAAATGCAGTAAGATGTACTGTAATCCCAAAACAGTCACATACAAGACCTACAATGTCAGTTTTTGAATGATTATCTCTCTCTCTCTCTGTATTTAATATTTGTCAATGGTTTGACATTAAAAACCTATACATGGTCCCTGTAGCACCATGCATGTGTGTGTGTGTCTGTGTATTCGAGTCTGCATGCCTGTGTGTGTCAAACCTGGCATTTCAGAGCCTCCAATTGGTCCTTGAGGTCCTGCACCTCAGAGAGTGTATTTTTGGAGTGTGTTCTACCGGTCCCTGTTTGTCCTTTGCCACAGCTTCCGTGGCATTCCGAGGGAGGATGTGGTCCAGTCAGATGAGCACTGCCATGGTGAGCAGATCTCTTTCCTTGTTCCGGGGAGCATTTGGAGTCAGAGTTTGATTCTGCCGTTCTGGATCCATTTACTGAGCTCTGCAGAGAACAACAACAACAAGGATGAAACAGGTTTATTACACGAGTCATTGCCTCTATAATAGAGTCAGAGTCATTGCCACTATGATAGAGTTAGAGTCATTGCCACCATAATACCTACAGCACATGATGGTGACTTGGTGAAACACTGTCAGAGCATTTTGAATGAACATTTTAAGATGAATTTATCTAATTTAGAATAATTGCAGCATCTGTAAGAATGCATTTTCCACCAAACTGGTGGCCAATTCTTGTATCCAGGTAGGTCCTTATTGAGAGAGTAGATTCAGGGAAATTTTTTGAGCGTAAAGGCACCACTGACCCAAAAGTTGATGGAGCACCTTGAATTTAATGATGGTTGTGGTTCTTGACAATATTGACAAGCAGTTTTAAGTAAACTGGTAAACTGATTTACTGTCTCTTCGTTCTTTGATGATTGCATCAATTTTCCCTTACTTTATACTTCAATAAACAATGTTTCATGTGTAGCAAATCTTGAATCTAGTCTAAGTCACTCAAGGTTAACACTTCCTGGTGGACACCAACCTGTGTTAGAATATTCCAGTCTGTGACTGGTTGTGGGTGCTGCGTGCGGCCCTCCAGCAGCTGAACGTACTCCTGCAGATGTTGATTCTTCTTCAGCTCCTCCATCAGAGTATGTTCATAGTATTCCCTTTTGTTCTACACACACACACACACACACACACACACACACACACACACACATTAGCACCATCTGGCCCCATTTACAGTATAGGTATGACCTTCTCTCTCTCTCTCTCTGTATGTTGGGGTATTGCATGGCAATGCCTCCCCGTAGCGTCTGCTCTGACCTTAAGCCATCAGGCCAGGGGATTTGGAGACTATGATCTATGGCTGTTCCTATCAGTTTTTATCTCTCAAGACCTCAGGGAAGAGCTTGTCCCTTGCTCTCCACCATATGTGGGTATGGATGAGGGCTGTGTGGTGTGTGCAAAAATAGTTTTGCAGTCGTATATTATGCTCTATACATATATTACATGTTACAAAGCTTTATACATACACCTTTATTATGTATCAAAGTTTTCTATGAATTTCATGATATTACAATTCTATTTCCTGAATATTTAAAATTGAAATGATTTCTGCATTGCTCTTCAAGGAATAGAACTGGAATTTGGGGGTCATTTCAATTTCATTCTAAATTTTAAACAAAATTGCAGTGTGTGTAATTGTGTGTGTGTGTGTGCGTGTGTGTGTGCGCTTGTGTGTGATATGCATCACCTGTTCATGCTCCACCTTGAGCAGTAGTTTGCTGTTGAGCTGTCTGATACTGCTAATCTCTCTCTGAAGGTCTCCCACCCTCTGCTGCAAGCTCAGAGTGGTGCTGCGGTAGATGTGGTCCCAGTCCTCATTCAGTTTCATCAACTGGGCAACACACACACACACACACACACACACACACATATGGTAAAGAGGTTCAAGGCACACTGTTATCTGTGTCATGAAGATATATATTTTAATGTAAACACACATGTGCACAATACAGTACATGCATATATTCATGCGTGTTATCGTCTTTGCATACACATCTACAGGCTTGCAGACAGACATACTTGAATTTCCCCTTGGGGATCAATAAAGTATATCTATCTATCGATCTATACTGTACATACATATGGAATATAGAGCCCGACCGATATATCGGCAGGCCGATATTATCGGCCGATATTAGGCATTTTCCAAACTATCGGTATCGGCATTTATAATGGCCGATAAATGAATATTTCAGTGTGTTGGCGTTTTATATACTCAGATAAGCATGACAAAATTTGTGACTATCAAGTCCAATATTTTGAATTTGATATTCCGTTGTGACAATAAAATAAACAAGTTTCTTTTTAAAATGCATTATCATTATTTTAGTTAAAACTCATAAATAACTACAAATAGCTAATGTTATGGAAATCTTTTAATGTTTTGTTGTGAGTTTCAGATTTTTTTTTTTTAAATATCGTCCGATATATATCGGAATATCAGATTTTTAAACCAACAAATATTTGTATCGGTATCGGCCTTCAAAATCCTTTATCGGTCGGGCTCTAATGGAATATTCCTACATTTACACATACAGTTAATCTGTCAGGTCAGGCTTGTTTACAGTGAAAGTAACCTATGAGAAAACCTATGTGCACATTGCAGTGGGTCCTGTTAAAAGAGAGCCAGTCACAAGCACATTGCTGTCAGACCACTTTAAATGCTTTAGAGGCTTTTTTAGAGAGCTGTTACATCACTAAAAAGCAGGGAGTGTGACGACGCAATTTCATTTGCCTGCCGTCAAAGACTGTTTTTCCCATCTCTCTCTTGCTTAGCACTCCCTCCTTACACTCACACACACACACACACACACACACACACACACACACTCCCCCTTCTCCCTCTCTTTCAACTCCTGTTATTACTTTTGTGCATTGATTGGGACGTGCGTAAACCAAGGCGGCAGTATTCCTCCCTTTGCAGTGAGGAAATAAATGGGGTTTTGATGAGTGCAGTCTGAAGCTTTGGAAGGCGTTAGTGTGCAGCGCAACTCTTCATGCCCCTCTGTCCAAACAAAGCAAAGCACCCGTCTGTTTAACAAACAGCCCGCAGGGACGGCTGGAAC
Organism: Limnothrissa miodon; assembly: GCA_017657215.1. Lineage (NCBI taxonomy): Eukaryota > Metazoa > Chordata > Actinopteri > Clupeiformes > Clupeidae > Limnothrissa > Limnothrissa miodon. The sequence goes on along the minus strand of JAGFZM010001550.1, from coordinate 45,834 downwards.
GAAAGGAAGGTGAATTTCTTATATCCACAGTCACAAGGACATGTATACACACTTACATTTAGCAGACACCTTTATCCAAATCAACATACAGTCACCAGTCTACCTTAGAGTTAAGTACCTTGCTCAAGGGCACAACAGTGGCAGTCAGGATTTGAACCAACAACTTCTAGACTATTAGCATGCTATGCCTGATGCTTAACCGCTACGCCACCACTGGATCCAACAAACAGGATATTTTGTAAGGTGTTTTAACAGCACTTTAAAAAGTATTTTACTGTGAAACATTAGCAGCTAAGGTTATATGTATAAGTCTAAGTAAAGATTTTATAATGCAAAGACAGTCAGTTATAGCGACAGTGAGAAATAAGTAGCAGCAGGAGAGGCTGTTGATGAAGCACATGCATGAGGCATGGCCACTGACGCTATTCTAGAGTACAAAATAAATAAAAGCAAATTCATCCCTAACACAAAAACACTATATAAAGAGAAAGGGAGAGAGAGAGAGAGAGAGAGAGACTGTTTGGTTCTTGTGCAATGATACACAGACAGACATAAAATGGAGACAGATTGTGCAGTCTCTGCGCAATGGTGCATAAGGAGCACACAAAGAGACAGCTCGCACAATGAGATCCATAACTAAGGCAGAGAGAGATGGCATGAATACAGACCATATGTTTGGAAGGAAATTACTAAGAGATGTTTTTAGACTAGGCCTGTACATACAGGTCATTATTCAACCCTTATGCCATGTTAACAACAGTATTTGTAGTTGTCTTATCTGTGTGGTTCCATGCAGTTCAACCCTGCTCTCGCCTGGACTTAAACTGCAACTGCGGACCAGTCCCTAAGTAACTACTATCAACACCTGGATGAATGAGAATCTTCATAGACGTATTATGGAACAGCCAGTGATGCATGTAAATATTGTATAGGCCAATATCCTACTTTGCTTGTCCTGATCTGGATAATAAAGAGAGGCTATTGTGACTGTATGTCACCTCACCTCTTTGTTAATTCTGCGTAGTTCCATGTTTTTGTTGAGCAGCTGAAGTTTCTCCTCGTCGGCTGAGGTGACGGACATGCTGTCTGTGATGAGAGTCACCTGCTCCTCGGCCGAGAGGAGGCGCTCACCACTCACCACCTCCTCTTCCTCGTCGTTGTCTTCTTCTCGTTTCTCTCTCTGCTCCTCTTTAAGCCTGACGTCACACACACACACACACACACAAAATGGGTCACTATTCAGCCATTCAAATGTCATTGCGATTCATCATTTCTTGTTTAACACAAAGCATGACCCTTCATCAGCTCAGATACAGTAATCCATGATTGGCTTGGCTATCAAGTCAGCCTTCACCAGCCATTGGGGCAGACCTTGACATCTCATTGAGTCTCTCACATTTCAGGCTGCTCATTCAGCAAAGCATGACTGATTCCAGTACTAATACTTCTTGATGGTTAACTCACACAAACACATAAACACGCACACACACAATGGATGCACACGCTTCTCTCAAATGAACCAAATTCCATTAAATATCGTGGCCGCTTGATTAAATTCAATGGAGGGAATCAAATCAAGCAATTAAGAGCCTATCACAAATCCAGAGGTTGTGCGCACGCATCTGTGCATGGTGGCATTATGTTCGCATTACTGTTGCAAACTCCTGATGAAGAGAGGCCTGATGAGACTCTGAGTGCTGCCTAACACCCTTCATTTGACATGCTGAGTCCCATTATGGAGCCAAAGAGGCGATAACTCCGAGGCAGCCACGTAGATGAACTAGGTGCAGCGTATATGTCAACAGGAGATGTAAACATACGTGGTCTTCCACTCTGACTATTGATCTGTGCTATGTATGCATGTACAAATGTGTGAATAGGATGGAAACAAAAGGCGTGGGAGGTGCTGTTGAGGCATCTATGCCATATTTGAGCCTGAATGGCAACCAATGGCAAATGGAATGCATTTATATAGCGCTTTTCTACTCCTACGAGCACTCAATGCGCTTTAGAATTTTTGCCTCACATTCTCAGATTCCCACACCAGTTACAAGCATTCACTTCATGCATTCAACCACCGGTTGGCTGGGGCTGACATGCAAGGTGTTAACCTGCCACTGGGAGCAATTTGGGGTTCAGTATCTTCGATGGGGTCAGGCTCAATTTGCCTACCATTGTCCACCTGCAGCAAGAACAAGGACAACCCACAGTAATTCTCTGATATCTCTCCTAGCACTTATTTCTTGTCAGTTGGTGCAACCCAAAATTGAATAAAAATAGACTCCTCAAATATACTAGAATACAAAATATATAGTATCAAGGCATATTCTAATATGTATCCTGATGCATATCCAATGATTTAGCTTTATACTTTACAAATTTAAATCTCTCTGGCCATAGGCAATATACCAAATTTTGTATGGAAAGAGAGAGCAGGTAAAAATGGTGTAACATGTGCTATTGTAATGTAGTGGGTGCTGTTGAGCATGGAACTGAATTACTTCTATGACAAGGCCATGGTAAAATCCATTATCTAAAACTGCTTCTTTGGTTCTTGATTGTGATTGGCTGATTCTGCGTTCCAAGCCGTTGTAATATGACTGTAAACACACACCGGTGCCTCTTCACTTCTGCATTACTGCGCAATCGAACGTCAATTAAAAACCATTACACATAGCCCATCTCGTGTAGCGCTGCCTGGCCACCACTCTCCAAAAGGAACTATATGTATTTGCGGAAGAATAGTTATTACAATACACTATTTTATTTTCAAAGTACATGGTTATATGTGATGAAATCTTATAAACAAATTACTTAAACAGTTTTGGATAAGCAATAAGCCACTCGAGTCCGTGCGTATACGCTGGTTTTAGAACAGCTGAGAGTTTAACGACACGACGCGAAGCGGAAACCCATCAGCTGTTCTAAAACCAGCGTATACGCATGGCCTCTCGTGGCTTATTGCTTAATTATTCCATCTGCAGTAGGCTAATTCTAATGGTGTAAATTGGCAGAATAAAACACTGTGGGTGCAGCATCATTTGAAAAAGCCTTGAGTTAGAGGTTAACCAGACAATGATGTTCTTTTCCACAAAGTACTGGAATCAACACAGTTATGGGCCATAATTTATGGAAATGGCTATGGTTCTCTCTAGTGGCCTTTGTGAACTTCCCACAGCATTCAGGTCAGGTGAGATGAGTCGAGTGGCAGGGACGGGGCAGAGATAAGCCCTCCTTTATCAGCGTCGCTCCTACACTGCTGCCTCGCCACCCCTCACTCCCCCTCTCTGAAAAATTAGTCTGCTGTCAACGTTGCTACAAAGAGATCACAACCTGCCCCCTCCCCCCACCACCACCGCCACCTCCTAAGAGGCCCATTCCGCTGTCACCATCCCCATACGCGCCCCGACCCACTCCAACAGGCAAGCTAATCTCCTAGCAAGCCCTCCTCGCGCCTCATCTCCTCTCCAATTCATGCTGAAATGTGCAGGAAGGCCTACAAACAGGAACACACAGTAATCTCTCCCCCTGGCCTGATAGAGAAAGAAAAAAGGGGGGGGGGGGGGGGGTGATGGATAGAGAGAGAGAGGAGGAGAGGAGAGTTGGGGGAAGAGAGATGTAAAAAGCGAGTGAGCGAGAAAGAAAGAGAGAGAGAGTGAGAGATACATGAATGACCAAAACTGCTGAGTAAAATCTTGTTTTGCCCCTCCATCTTGGGCCCAGAGCGAAAGAGGTGTTTAAAAGGCACCGGGGGAATTGCATGCTGGGTGGAGTGTGTGGTTATCAGGGGAGGACACAGCATGTGGCTGCTCCTCACTCCACAGCACACGCCATGGCCCAGCATCTGCTCAGAGTCACCAAACTGGGACATGCTGCCCACTAAGTAAGCTTGCTGCCCAGGGAGACCTCAACCGGCCCGTTAACCACAGGGCTTTAGCATATGCCCCATACATATGGCCATAGTCCAGTATGCTCCATGCACATGGCCAAAATCCAAAACGAATTCATGTTATTTTTCGAATTCATTTTAAGCCAGCTAACAAAGTTGCTAGCATTACATCAATGCTAGCATAGTTGTTTTAACACTGTGGGGATTCCCCACAGAACAGTTATAGGCTATTGTTCTCGACAGACACACAACAGCAGATCAATTAAAGATCAGCCTGTCCCACAAACCAACACGGGTGGTAATCTGGGGTTGATCAAAAGGTCATGGTTAAAAAGTCAAAGGTTGGAATGCCCTAATAGAAGACCCATCAGTCTACCATAGATATATATACACACGTACATACGTATATATGTCTATAATTCTATGGTCTAGACATTCAGTGATATAACTTCAACTCTGGTGCTATTCATCAAGCTGCTGAGTGTAATGTTTATCAAATAATAACTGCTTCCCATACGAATGTGGTCACTGTGTTTCCAGATGTCCTTGCAGCGTACTACCTTTATGCCTTGTAGCGCCCACAAGGAAGATGGTAAAGTGCTTTACGATGTCTAAAGAAAAAGGTTTCTCGCATATATGTGATGCCACAACTTCTCTGATGATTTGATGCTGCCAAGGCCAGCACTGTAATTCACTGTCACAGATTATGTGAGGCACTATATTCAGGGTTGCAATAAAGAAAATAATTTTGATTTTCAGAGGACATTATAAAGGACATCTGAATAAACAATATAAAATATACTTTAAGGCTGTGTGTGAATCAGACTGTGAGCTACACTGAGTGGAGTGAAGGTGTTTTAACATCCTGATGTGACAACAGCTCTGGAACAGAGACAGCTGCTGTTTATGAATAATAATAATGCCAAAAAAAACATTTTGAAAAATGATTTTCCTGTTGAATAATTTGTTGTGTTTCTAATTTAGCATCGCACTCAGTGATGACATGAGAAAATGTTTTTCAGTTGACACATTTGTTAGCAAGTTAAGCATGGTGTCTTTTAAAAACCAAAGCATTTGATGTTGAGAATTTAGATTGATTTATGTTATGATATCATATGGAGAAAGGGGAAGGTCTACTTGTGTTGCTTCATTGTGCACAAAAACATTTTGAGTCAGTTAATGTACACAAGGATACAGCTATCAGCTTTATGAATGTAAATTGTACTCATTTAGCAATGTAATGAGTATAAATTAATTTATTTTCAGACAAACATTACTTTGTTGTCCTTAATGTCACTCACACATCATCACCAAAGGACTGTGCTGCTTAAATAAGTCTATTATTCATATTCTGTGTATTCATATCTTATTGTGTAATCCATATGGAATAGGTATCTGTGTTACAAACATTATATACCGGTACATCACAAAACATCAGAGCTCTTGAGTATGTAAGCAGTCATGGCTATGGAGGTGTCCACCATTTAAGGAGGGGACTGGGCCAGTCAAACAGCTACTGAGTTTTATTTGTGTGGATGCTATGAAAAGTTCCATAATGCTCATCTTACTCATCTCACTCTAAAGGCTTTCAGTGTTGGCTGTTGTTCAGAGAGGGTTTCCACAGCACAGTGAGTTAAGGTTAACACAGTGCAATTAGGTTAACACAGTGAGTTAGGGTTTACATAATGAGTTAAGGTGTGTTCTCTTCTCTCCATGTGCAACTCTGCGATTTCTCAACTTCATTCATGAGTTCATTTCTCATTTTGTAGAAATCTGGACAAGTTTTAATGTGTTATGTGAGGTCACACAGTAATTAATTTAACAAAGACATAAGAATTAAAAGCAGCCATACGATTCAGACCACACATTGTGTTCCTCTCAGCCTGCCTTCCATAATGTCACCACTGTTTTACACTGCTAATACAATATTCTTCTCTTTAAAAACACAACTGCACTATTAACAAACAAACAAAAACTATTTTCCTCAACGTAAGTGTTGTCTTGACTTATCAAATGTGTTGATTTTTTTAAGTCAAGACATGCCTTTCTGGTCATGAGAAAATTCAAGTATTGTCCCTTGAGAGCACACTTACAGTAGATGCTTCATAACAGACAAACATCCTCCCACCCTACAGTCTCCTTGGAGATTAGGGTGGGTCTCCACCTATACACTTCATCCCAATTCCAGTTCCTCTTTCAAATCACACAGTTTCGGAAATTGCAACCATAAATGAGAAAGTTATTTTACAAGTCTTTGAAAAAGACATTTAGAATTTTTTACTATTTTTTACTACTATAGCTAAATGTATTGTCATCACCGTAAGATAAAACAATATATCCTATTCTAAGAGCTAAGACAGGTTTATCAGGGTAATACATCTCTCTGACATGATGGTGCCAAAGTACAGTGAGGTCTCAAACCCAAATGAGAGGGCTAAACTATAATAGTGACCTGTAACACATAAAGACAAGCTCATTCAAGGCTATCCATCAAGTAAACTTCTCGATTCACATAGTCTGCCAGCAGTGTAGCAATGCCATAAAGAACTGCATTTAAAACATAATGATCCAACACAGCTATTACTGACAATAGGAACCAAACAGAAAACTCTTCCAAATGAAATATGAGAATTCAATTAAAGTTGTGAAGGCAACTCAAAATGATTAATAGGACTCCCATTGTCTCACACAGGTTTTAAAATAAAAGTATATCATATGGGGGAGAATAAGAGGTACTTTTCTTTCTTTTTTTCAGATTTACTACTCGCAGTAAAAATCTTTAAGGTGATGTATGAAGGTCAGGTTATGCAATTATGAGGGACAAAGCTCCCCTTCCCAGTCTATTTCTCTCTGAATGTCTGTCCATGTATCAAACGAGGCCTATGGAAAACCATAGATCATGGTCCATAAAGGTGTTATTAAAGGTGACATGTTAAAATAATGCATGGATACAGATCATTATGGGGTGGAGGGTGTGGAGTGGGGACGTATTGTATTTCTATCCTTTCTTGTTATTAGTCACTTTCTATGTCCTGTCATAGCAGTCTATGGTTGCTTCACATTTCTGCCTGCCACTGCAGTGTAGTGCTAACACCTCATGCTATTACATCACCTTGTATAAACACAACATGTATGTGTGAATGTGTTTTCCAATTTTGCTGGACATCCACATTATTACATTGCATACTGGGGTTTTAAGTACATTTCAAGGATTCTAGCCAGGTTTGTGTCACTGTAGTACCTCAAATTTTGAAGGCTTCGACTACAGTTTTCCCCAACTAAAGTTTAAACCAATAAGCAGACACTGAGGTTCAAAGTTCAAGAAGTTACAGTGGCCTTACACTGCTGAGTATAGGCTATCATGAGTGTCCACTCTGAACTTTGCACAAAGTGAAGAGATCTGGTCCACCATTCTAGGATTCTTTGCTTAAAAGGATAAATATGTCTTTCACTGACTCCATGTTCAATATGCCCCCAGGACAGTTAATTTCATTTTATTCGGTCGGCTTTGATCACTCATATTTTGTAAGTTTAAAGAGTGTGTCATTCAACACAACAGGAGCTGAAGTCATTTTTACACAGCTTCTGAAAAAGCTTATAACAAGGGAAAATCTAAAAAACACGTACCTGCTGGGACTAGAAGCCTCCTGCTGTGAATTTAAGGACAAAGTACTTTCCTTGGGAGGTGATTCATCGTCGGATATTGAAGATAGCAGACTTCTATCCGTGGCAGCATCCATCGTGATCTCTGTTGTTTTAAATGTGGTGCACTAAAGTTACTAACACTGGCCAGGCCTCTGCTACCACTGACAGTCTGAGGAGAACTGAGTAAACAAAAGCTGCTTGTCAAGTTACCAGTATAGCCAAAGAGGAAGTATGAATAATACCTACAGGGTCACATGTGAGGGGAAGTCAGACAGAATAGGAGAAGGCAGTCTACACAAGCCCATCTGTCTGATTAATTACTGAGTTATTTACCATAGTGGTGATTATCTGCTATTATTATTCACTATTTCACTGTACAATAGTGATGGTTCGGCCATCTGTTTTGGGGAACATTAGCCAAGCAAAAAACATTTGGTTAAATCAATTGTTACTATGGATAGTATGCAAATGAGGAAGTGACCCCTGAGACAGTGTATTTGGTTGAAACTTCAGAATGCATTTAGGTTTCCATACGAAGGCACAAGGCATGATGTCATTGCCACTTGACTATTTCAATCCATGGGGGGAATTTGCTAATAATCTCTTTGTAACTTCTCAAACTCTTGAGTTTCCTTTGTCTAGGCTGACTATACCAAAGCAGTCCACTGATTTTCTAACTTAGTGAATTAGTGGCTTCATTAATTAGAGTTTCACATTAGTGCAATTCATCAGCAAACGGTGTCTTGAGTATCTGCCTTTGCCCATCAAGCTCACACTCCATTCATGTGTGTGCCGTGTGTGTGTGATATGACTGAAGGTGACTAAAGACAGAACAGAGGAAATTATAATTCTGCATGAATGGGCAAATCCTCTTAAGACCCAGCAGATTACAGAGGGACCACAGTGTGTGTGTCTGTGTGTATGTGTGAGTAAGATTCAGCTGACACTGTGGCTCTGCTGCTGTCATGGGAGATTAATGAAAAGGGACTTTCCCCTTTGTAAACCATTTGATACGGCAGCAGCCAATGCATTGTTCTTAATTTAATTATTTCTTTCATCTTTTTTGGTGGTTGGAGTAAAACATTTTAGGTACACTGAAAAGGAAAGGCGCAGGGTGGTAAGTTGACTCATAAGGATGCTCTGTGGTTGCGCAAGGTAATTGGCTCTAGTTTCAGCCTCTGATGGGGTATTTCAGCATGGGGTCCTCTCCACCTGTAGCTGTTACAAGTACATAACAGCTCCCTTATGCGCAGCAATGAAAAAAGTAATACAACAAACAAAATGTTTCTGTACATTATGTGATCTGGGGTTAGAAAAAAACATATTTATCCTTTGTATTTTTAGAAATAACATGTGGCAGATGAATAACACACAACAATATTTGTTGGGTGAGTAAACCCAATACATTCACACCCAGTCTTACATGTATACTGTAACTGTTCAAGGCAGAATGATAACCTTTCAAAATAAAAGCTTCAAAGCCCCAAAGTGATTATTAATACATGCTTGTATAGCACAATTTCATTTGAAATACAAATAACTATTTAGGTTGATAGAATTATGAGGTTAACTAGACTGCATTTTCTCGGCAGAAACCGCAAAGTGGACTTGCCAACCCCCCCCCCCCCCCCCCCCCCCCCCCCCCCCCCCCCCCCCCC
>JAGFZM010001550.1:8719-19984 GCA_017657215.1 Limnothrissa miodon | reverse complement strand
ACACACACACACACACACACACACACACACACACACACACACACACGAGTGTGTGAGAGTGGGAGTGAGAGAGAGAGAAAGCGAGAGAGACTCAATGCAACACCTTCATTATGCACGTTGTGTAATAGATTCTCTCTGCTTTGCCTGGCTGTCGTGATGCACTTGGCACCAGGACACAACCTTACACACACACACACACACACACACAACATGCCAGTTCAGCTTGTGATGGAACAGCTTCCTGTTCAAAGAGAACACTTTTTTGAAGCGTGAGCTGTGCTGTGCAAAACCCACTAGAGAAGCACAGGGTGCCAATAAACAATAAGATAAGAGAAAAACAAGAACCAGCCAACAATGAATCAGCACACTGTCACTGCCACTGCCAGATTGCCTCATGTGTCAGCTTTGGCTCCACACTATTTGCTTCCTATGGCCTAAAGTATCCACTCAAAAACTGGTCAATCCCTCTCCCAATCCCACACTAAAACAAGCATGTAATTCCCACTTGATAATAATCACATTGTGATTGTGATTTGCCTTCTGTTGTTTTCACTGTGTCTACTTCTGTTCATTTTACATTGTCAGAAGTGCCCATTGAAAAGCACTATTGGCTGTGATTCTATAAAAAGTTAGACGACCCAAGGCACACTGTCTGTGTTTTTTTCTGAATGGAAAAGACTACAGTAAAGACTGCGGTACTGTTAAGATGCCGCTAAGATGCACCCTAGGTTTCACATGAAAAGGCTTATGTGGTGTTCAGATGCTGTTGAGATTCCTGAGTGCTGAGTGTTTCAGATGAATCTGCCTTAATGTTTAGGTGCTAGATCCCACATGAATCTGCCTTAATGTTTAGGTGCTAGATCCCACATGAAATACTGTGAGTGATCCTTGGTCCCTTATGACCTAAGATTGAATGAATGTCCTTTATTGTCATTGTCGTCAGTGCATCATCACATAAAATAATATATATAGAATATAATAAATACTTTGACTGACCTTTCCTTTGATGAGACATGGATGGAGGAAGTAAGGTGGTTGTGACCTTTGAACTCTAGAAAAAGGGCAATCTATGTGGATCAATAATAAGGCAACACAAGCTTAATCAACAGGACTACAGTGCATTCTAGTGTGTGTGTGTGTGTGTGTGTGTGTGTGTGTGTGTGTATGTGTGACAGACCAATGTCATTCTATTCAGTTTAGTTCTATGTCAGTGGACAGTTAATTCCTTAAATTATTCTTCAGCTTTTTTTAGTCTAGCGAAATTATTTATGATTACCTGAAACATCCCCCTCCTACACAGAACCCCCACCCCCCCACCACACACACAGAATGAAATGCTGAAATGAAACACATGGAAATAAGATGAATTTCCTCTTTTTTATGCTTGAATGAACATGATTTTAAAGCAGCCTTGTCCCACTGTGCCCTAGACCTGTATACTATGTGTGTGTGTGTGTGTGTGTTGTGTGTTGAAGATTGTAAGGGTATGTCCACTCTGATGCAGATATCACATGAGTGCTGACAACTGATTCAGAACATTTTAGGGGACATTTCTCTTTTACATAAAACCTTTTTGTGAGTCCCATTTAGATTTTGGGAGTATTTTTGTTATTCAAGTGTGTAGAGCCATGAAATAGCAAAGTAATGGATGAGAAATGACAAAATGTCAAAAAATGTCAAGTTCCATTTAGGTTAGAAATGACTGTTTCTGATCAAGTCTAAGGGGAACAACGTGTGAGAATCAGATTTAGAATTTAAAAAATATATTAAAATAAATGATTTGGAAAGTATTTAAATGAAATGAGCCACCAAAATATTTAATGAAACCTCACACTAATTAAACTGACTAGCACCTCAATCAGGGGGGGTATTGCAGTGGAACTTAAAAACAGGGCTGTATCTGATATAATATCCAATGCAAACAAACAATGAATCAGCCATTAAGCACCTCATGGAACAGGAACAATCTATGTGGAACACTGAAAAGAACTTCAGCAGTGGAGTAAAGTTATCATCTGACATTGACACTTAAGGCCATGGCCAACCTCTAAACATCAATAGCATATACAGCTACAGTGTTTACACTGGGCGAATAACAAACAGTCAAGGCTGCTCATTAGTGTGACTCTCCAGTCTAACGCCACTGATGGCTCAAGACCACAATGCACTGGGGGAGCAGCGTACATGCCCAAGCAGACATTAGCAAAGTCAGCTATCTCTCTCTTCCTCACCCCCTCAGCAGCCTATCTGACAGGACGGTCAATGTGCTTAATCAGCTGATTGGACATCAAGGGACGTCACCATGGAGTTGAAGAAATGGGCCGGAAAGAGTGATTTGTTAACGAAACTGGCTGCTAGAATAGCACATTAGGCTAGCTTAACCATGAAAGGAACTCCCAGCCACAGCCACAGCACCCACCCCTCCACACACACACACACATACACACACACACACACACACACACTCCTATTCCAAAGTTTGTTTGCCATAATAGGTTTGCCAAAGTAGGCTAATTCTGTAATCTATACTGCAATGGCACTGTCAATGCCATCACATCAGAATGGGACTTGCAAGAAAGAAATCAAAAGGCTGGCAGCCACAGGCTGTCAATTGGTCACCCTAAATGACCCATTCATTAGGCTCCTATCAAAGCGCTATCAAGCTGGACTTGGCCATTCAATCATGTATGTCTTTATGGGTCGATCAGGTTTTGGAGGGGCAGCCCAAGGTCAGTAGAAGTAGAAGTATCAACATGTCTTTTTTATTCCTCATAATGTCACACACTCACTTCCTTACAGCCCTGCAACAGTAACCTTTCTTCCATTTAAATAGCTTTGTCTTTCATTTAATTGGCTTGGTCCACATACATGAAAAATGGAAAGAAAGCATACATTCAGCGCAGTTCAAGTGGTCTGTCACTAGCACAAAAAATACTAAAGCAGACAGGTCCAGCTGAGCATTGAGGGGGTGGAAAAACATTAGCTTTGCTAACAGCAGAACCAAATCTTCAAAGCGAGTGTCCTTGTCCCGACGGCTCTGGACTCCATGGACAGTGGTAGAGAAGATCAAACGCTCTGTCCTCCCTTAAGCACCTTCTAGAAAACCCAATATTGCCCCTCCTCTCATGTCTGCTACCCAACAACACCCCCTTCTCCTTACCCAACCCCATGCACTCCCTCTGTCTCTCTGGAAAATTCTGAGTGTCCAGGGTGACGGTTGCCTTTTGGTGACTCATGAAAATCTATGAGGCTGATCAGACCAGCAATGTCTCTCCACACCAAGGGACTCTGAGGTGCTAGCGCCTGCACACCAACCGATTACAGACACCACCTATGTTTGCGACATACTCACACACACACACACCCACACACACACACACACACACGACACACATCCAACCCATCCATCTTTCTGTCACTTCCAACCACCCCTCTTTCGCTCACATCATTCTCTCTGTGTATCTCCCTATTGCAGACTCTCTCTCTTTCATTCTAACATGCCCTCTGGTGTCCACTTTTTCACTTATTCAGTTTGAACTAATCAAATCCCGACCCCTTGGCATGAGCAAGCCTGTGTCAAGTCTGAGAAAACACACACACACACACACTCTCTCTCTCTCTCTCTAGGCTCCCTGTATTTCTCTAATCTGCCTTTGGGGGTCAGGGTGGAGTGCTGACAGTTTTTTGCAACAGTGTCCCTTATGTTCCCTTCCCATCCCTGTTTCTCTTTTCTTCTCTCTCTCTCTCTCTCTCTCTTTCTTTCTCTCTCTCTGCTGTCTCTCTCTGTCCTCCTCTCCACCAGGGTGCTGCTGGCTGGGGAGGATAATGGCCTTCGTATCCGCAAGTCTAATTGTGCCATGTCTTAGAGCTCCTACCTCCCTGGGTCCGCGCTAATGAAGAGTGAGTATAATTAATGCTCCCGCTGCCTGGAGGTGCTACTGATGCTTGCATGCGTGTGTGTGTGTGTGTGTGTGTGTGTCACTGCTGTTACTTGCTGCTCACTCTCATGCTACTCATATCAACTTCTCACTTTGTTGCCTCTCTCATTTTCATATTCTCTTGCTGCCACACATTCTATGTGAACACACACACACACACACATACACACACACACACACACACACACACACACACACACACACACAAACTATGCACTCTCTTGAGTTTTTGTTTTGGCTTCAGTGCATCTCACCAATTTTCTTCTGTCTATCTGTCAATGCAAGTTCCACTTTCTTTTTGGTCTCTGGGCATCACTTTGTAACTTTTTTTTGCATCTTTCTTTGACTCATCTTTCTCTCTCTCTCTCTCTCTCTCTCTCACACACACAAACACACACAGAGACAGACAGACAGACAGACAGACACACACACACACACACACTCACATCTCTCTCTTGCTCTCTTTGTCGGCAATCAAAGCTGAGATGGCACTGTCTGTCTCCAGGCATAATGCTGCAGTGCTGGTTTCACATGCCCAAATAAACAGCTTCCCTGTCCTTCCCCTTCAGCCTCTCCCTCCATCATTCACACGTTCAAATAAACATCGGGACACTTTTCTTCTCCCATTCCTTCCACTCCATGTCTGGCGTGTTTGCTCACACATTCTTTTGTCATTCATTCTCTCTTTCTTGCACTCAATTAATCATTTGGTTTCATTCATTAGCTCACACACTACATAATTTACTCACTATATATCCATTTCTGCCCCTCAGTTTCATTCATTCATCCATCCATTTATTCATTCATTCTTCACTCCGTGTGTTTATGAGAGAAATCAAAAATCAAATCCAAACGTTCTTTAATGACATTGCAATGCCAAAGCAATATTAGTGTCTCTCTATCTCTCTCTCTCTCTCTCTCTCTCACCCAGTCAAGCTCTCTCGATGTGAAAGATCTCATAATCAGTAACATTTCTCGTCCTCATTCAACAAGACCCTTGTTTCTCATTAAAAACTCAAACTCAAACAAGTTCGATTCAAAACAAGCTCACTCTTTGTGCCCTCCTTATTCTGTCTCTCTTTCTCTATCCAACATCCAATCTTTCTCAACACTTTCTGTACCCTTACTCTCCTTTATCAACTCTTTCTCTCTTTCTCTCCGGTCCTTCCCTCATTCAGTTCTTCTCTTGATCATCCACACTTCTCCCTCATCCACTTGCTCTCTCTATCCCTCACTGCTCTCATTCACTGGTGTATCAGTGCATGACAACAGCTTATTTACACTGACTCATAGGCCGCTTCTGTAATGTGTGCTTTGTCTCTCATTTACACTTAGATGGAACCGAAAACTCAAAAAGCTCTTGAGGAGCACAGCCCTCTACGAAGGACCAAATTGCCCATCTCACACCGCTGATGAAAGGGATACATTATTTGTGGGCCGTTCCCATCATCTATGTCTGCTGCAACATTTAAAGTAACTGTTTTTTTTTTTTTTTTTTTTTTTTTTTAACTTTACCAGATGTACATGACCTGGTCATTTTCAATAAATCTTCCATCAAACAGGCCAGTGATGGATGAGCAGGCCATAAAAATGAATAAATTGTGCCAATTATCAAGTGAACATTTTTGATCAAGTTCTCTCATTTTTGGTTATTCTCTCATTCTTCAATATGACTATGGATGGTGCCCTGGACCATGGCGTGTAATAGCCCTGTCTAACTGCAGATTTACACCCATCTCTCACTCTTTGAGTACTCCTGGTTGGGGAGAAATGAGTAAAAAAGTGCAATGTTCATGTAGTTGGAGTGGTACAGGCAAGAATGACTACAGTATGGGGACAGATGTTGATGTTGAGGTTCACCACCTCTGTGCCACTGCTCAGTTAAACAGAACAGTGTTTCACAGAGCTGTTGTGTTACACAGAGATGCTGTGTTACATACTGTAGAGCTGCTGTCCAATATACTGTAAAGATAAAAGGAATGCAACCATGAGGAGCCATGTGTGATACAATACATGCCATTTATTGACACCATACTGTACACCAATACATTTTACATCTGTAATATTCATGTGTGGTTTAAATAGCTACTGAGTTTTCCCTTTAGTTTCCAAAGAACTAAGCAAAGCAACACACATCTGAATTAGTCTTATTTATAACATTACAGCACGGAAACAATGAAAACAGTAGTGTAAATGGAGTTCTTCTGCTAAGAAGTATAACCTGAGCTACTACTTGCTGAGATTGTCTACGTACCTTTGCTCCTTCCCACTGTCATCACTCTCTGTTCCACCGGTCCCTCCCACAGAACGCCATCCTCGCTCTCATCCGGTGCATTTGATATGCAGCATTTCATAAATTCATGAATGATGCTCTCTGGTGAAACAGCATCCCTGGAAGATCGATTCACAAAGCAGAAGCACTGCTGGATTCTAAATTTTCCCTGCTGGTGTTGGTACGGGGTAACCTGACAAGAGCCACTCTGTGTGCTTCTTGCACAGATTATCCTTGAATGGTTTGTTGATGACAACATCCAGAACCTGCAGGTAGCTTGTCATTCCTCCCAGAATAATGACATGGTTGTCGTTCATTTTCTGAACTTGAGTTTTAACTGCTTCTGTCAGCTGTCAGGTTATTATAAATCTCACCAGGATGCCTGTCCCATGTAACCTTGGGCCTGTCCAGTGACCATCCAGACTTTCTCCTATGCACATATGATAAAACCAGCTGGCATGGTCTCCTTGGGTACCGTCTTGCGCTTCAGAATCCTGTTCTGTTCCAGTTCGCAAGGCATCCCAACATAACCATGATCTTGCTTATCTTATTCCCTCTTGATATCACAATGACTGATTTGTCACGTCTTTGTCACCTTACAAGGACACAATTTGGTATATCATGAAATACAGGGTGTTGATCGCCATTGCCTATCTGCAACAGTGTTGCCAGTAAGTTACTGTAAAAACCCTCTGAAATGTCTAACAGTCTGATAAATACTGAGGAGTCACTGTATACTGTTGACTAATAAAAATTATTATGTATTTGTTTATTTGTAGGTCAAGTAAATAATAGGTTGTGCTGTCCATGCTCACTAACTCAGACTAAGTAATTCAATTGACTCAAAATGTATGTAGCAAAAGGCAGGCAAGGCAGTTTTATTTATAAAGCGCATTTCATACACAAAGGCAACTCAATGTGATGTACAGAGACCAAAACAAAGCACAATACAAGGCAGGAAGTAAAAGCACACACAAACAGATAAAACAGTTCAGAGATAACATTAATAAGAGCACAAATTAAAATTTGAAAATTAAAAATTACAAGTGCAAGCAAAGAATAAAAAAGATGAATAAATAGATAATAAAAAAGGGAAAAGGCAAAAGGCTTGACAGCTATGTTATTTCAACCATGCTCCACCCCTTGGGTTGCAGATTAGGCAGACTCCAGCTGTGATCATCCCTAGATTACTGACATAACAGGCTAATTTAAGTCTCTGTCAGGGATTAGATGCGTTTAAAGGATGAGCCGGTGTCCTGCTGATCTCATTATTCTCTTACTCTAGTCTCTTTACAGGGGAAAACACATGTGTAGACAAGGAGCCATTAGATGCTGTGGCATCAGAGGTATCAGAGGGGTCTGCTCACCATTACCAGTCTTCATAGTAGGAGGCTAATTACCTTTGGTGAATATTTTAGGGTCCAGCAGATTGGGTGAAAACGGAGAAATTAAGTTGTCCCTGTGAGTAAGGGAAGGTTGGTGTGATGTTGTCTCACAATCTCCCATTTCTGTCCTCTGTTCTCTCTCCCTCTCTCGTTCTCTCTCTTGATACAAGGATAATTAATGGCTGATTGATATTTGAAGGTCAGCTGCATCATTTCTCAGAAATTAAGTCCTCCCCCATGTCCAGAAATGGGAGATCGTCAAGCTAATTACTGCCATGCCGGGCAGTGTTTACACATGCACATGCAGACACACACACACACACACACACACACACACACACATACACACATATCCTTAGTTTGTGGGGGGTGAGTTTAGTTGCTTT
Source organism: Limnothrissa miodon (assembly GCA_017657215.1). Lineage (NCBI taxonomy): Eukaryota > Metazoa > Chordata > Actinopteri > Clupeiformes > Clupeidae > Limnothrissa > Limnothrissa miodon. The sequence continues at coordinate 12,003 of JAGFZM010001550.1, read as the reverse complement.
GGGTGAGAACAGAGAAACTGAGAGAGAGAGAGAGAGAGAGAGAGAGAGAGGATCCAAAGGATATTCCACTCTAGCCATCTATTACCCAGCCTCTCCCTCCCTCTCTCATTTTTCTTTTTTCCCTGTCACACCCTAGAGAACAACTGATGGATCTTTGCATCACCCTCTGCCCACTCCCCAGTGAATGGAACTCTTTCTCCATGTGTACGTGTGTGTGTGTGTGTGTGTGTGTGTGTGTGTGTGTGTGTGAGAGAGAGAGAGAGAGAGAGAGAGAGAGAGAGAGAGAGGTAGAGTGTATGTGTATGTGTTCCCTTGGGATGTGTTAAAAAGGGAAAAAGCCAGAGGCACATAAGTCATTTTCTTTGATGTGGATGCACTACATAAGGGGCATAGGCTCTGTATTGACTGTGTTTTGTACAACACGAGACATCAGTGTTCGGTTGTACTCTTTGTTGCAACCTTCTACTGATAATAGATTAGCCTCTGGACCAATATGAGCAGCACAAGTAACATTCTTTTGCTAGATGAACTGATCACATTTATTACATTGTAATAACACCTTTGTGTGGTTCTCCAGTGCTGGGAGAACTATTCAGAATTAATCATGGACCATCCCATGTCAAAATGACATTTTCTGTAAAGAAGCATCAATTAGAAGTTTTCTTGTGTCAGGCACTTGTTCTGTCATCACAGAAAAGGCAACAGGAGTAGACTTCCTTGTGCTCTGACTATTGATCTGATATGACCACAAATGAAAGTAGACGCTTGTTTGCCTCAACAATGTTCAAGTATTCTGGATGTCATTACCTATCTGTCTGATCCCTCCCTTCCCCTCAGTTTGGCATGGTAACCATAACGATGTGGAAGAAGGTAAGTTGTAAACAAGCAAAGAGTCAAAGTTGACATACCTCAGCTCTCTTCACAGAGAGTTGTGAAACCCTCTCCGAACAGACCCTGACATTGGGATTATCAATTGAATGCACCCATGGAAACGCATGCTGCATGGATACTGTTGAAGTGGTCAGGTCTTTGATAGCTATTTCACGCCAATACCAATCAGGAAACACACCGAAGAGTCACAGAGGAGGAAGAGGTGGTTATGGTGGAAGTGGAGGAGGAGGGGGAGACAGAGGGAGGTCTTAGTAACTGTCATGGAGCTGTGTGATAAACTGCTCAGTTGATTGGTCAGTTGCACTGCAGCTGTTTATTTATTTATTTATTTATTTTATTTTTTTATTCAAGTGAGCTTGACTGGCAGTTCGGTAACGGTAATCTCCCGTGAGGCCAGGGCCTGCCTCTAATGAGCTAGCAGACAGGGAAGAGTAAGTAACAAGTTGCCTGACGGGTGGCTGCCTGGTTGTTTGGCTTGGCTCTCCTCCTCTCCACCATCACCCGAAGGCCCCCTTGGTCTTCGGTGGTGGTGGTGGAGAGGGTGTTGCAAAATGATGGGGCAGGGAAATTGACAGAGTGGAGAGAGAGTGGGGGAGAGAGAGAAATGTGGTGAAAAAATTGGATGGAAATGCTGAGCGATGGAGGAGAGGAGTTAGAAATGAGATGGGGGAAACCGACGGAGACAGGGAGGAGCAGGTGAGGAGGGGGAAGACCAGAGTGAAGAGAAGGGGAAGGGGGGGGGGGGGGGGTGGTCGTAGAAAAGATAAAAAACAATTAAAATCACACTTATAAGAATGTGAAAGGATACAGAATTATTAGAAGAAAAAAAGAGTAGACGAGGGTTTTATCATTTTTTGCATACCACACATTTCAAAGTTAGGGGAAAGGCAAAGCTCCGTTATATTGCAAATGTTTTTTTTTAAATCCTAAGTGAATTACAGATATTTGTACTTTTAACAACATTGTAGCACATACACATTCAGTGTAGCATAGCAACAATGTCAGTTTAATTAACCTTACTCAACTGGGTCAAGTCTTTCTGGAGTGTATGCAAATGGGGACGTAATTACAGACTGAGTCAAGCTGAACATAGCCAAAAATCATGTCATTTTCTCATAATTTGTTGACAAACAACAAGGGACCTGTTCAAAAGGGAATTATAAGTAAATGTCTCTCAATAGGTGAGAAGACATTAAGCAAAATGCAGAATCAAAGAACAAAGCAAGGACCTCAAGGTGAAAGAGGAGAGGAGAATAAACTCTGACAGATGGAGAAGAAGATAGAATTGACAGATCACTTGAAGAAGGAGGTGGGTGACACACTAGGTAAGAAGGAGTATGTAAAAAAATTGCTACAAAATATTATCCACAGTAGCAGAACAAAAAATAATTAAATAAAAAATAAAAATGAATAAAATAAAAATAAATTTGTGACTTGGACATTTTTGAATAAAGTTTAAAGAATCGTTGAGGTGTAAGTATATATCGGTGGTCAATGGGCACAGATCTCTGTCACTCAGAGCTTGAAAAAACATGCTGGCAACCAATGCCTGCACCCATGGGTTTTAGTCACCACACTAACAAGCCCTTGTCTTATGTCTGAAGAGACAGGTTTGAGCCTGTGTGTGTGTGTGTGTGTGTCTGTGTGGGTCTGTGTTTGTGACTTTCATAACATACAGCTTGTTACGCAAGCAGACCCAATTAAATGGACCTGTGTGTGTGTGTGTGTGTGTGTGTGTGTGTGTGTGTGTTCTCTCAGACAGAGTGGGGAAGAATCCAGACACAATTTAGTATGCTGACTGCACCCACAGCCAAGTAATTACACACTACTTTTCTTAAGAGTGAACACATACTTCAAGAAGGGCCAAACACTTCAAGTCTTGACGTTGCTGCTGCCTAACACAAATAAATCAGAATCACACACTGGCCTTTACTCACCTTTGAGTAAAATCACACTAGCCTTGCATATGCTTGTTTCTCCTTGACTGTGTAACTGTGAGCTTGTTGGTCCAAACTCTTCCAATGTCTAATTTGTATGAGTTGGTATTAAAATATATATATAACATATATCAGTGTTTGGGCTATGGGCTACGGATCAGTGTGACTAAAAGACATCACCTTTGCGATGTCTAACATCACTGGGTCCCAGAGCAAAAAAGTTTGAAAAACCATAATATACTGTAATTTGGTCTCTGCATTCAACACAATTGTGAATAAGTGAAATACATTCAGCACACCGTTAACACACAGTGAGGTGTGGAATGGCCCTCTTGATTTCTTTACTTTTTTTTTCCACTTGTGTTCACCTCTGTCATGATAGATGACATGCTAGGACAGACAGTCACTTTGTGTTGTGTTGTGTGTGGTAGTGAGGTCAACAACATGATTATAGCA
>JAGFZM010001549.1:0-23443 GCA_017657215.1 Limnothrissa miodon | reverse complement strand
GTGAAAAGCCAGGGTCACATGATCCCATTTATAAATACCCTGATATACTCCAGAGATGGCCCGAGCACGCCAGATGATCTTATCATCTCTGTAAGCACACACACCCTCATCATTATCTCCAAGCACTGGGTAATCATCATAATCATGGACATCAGAGCTGTGAACCAACACAACATACATGACCTCCTGCTGGTAGATTACAGTCTCATAAACTCTGAGCACAGGCCAATGTCCTCTGCAGAACTGTGTGCTGTACGCCCCGAGAACATGAGCTAGTGAGAAAGTGAACCGAAAGTTTCCATAGCGAGACTCATCTCTGAAAGCGGGAGAGGTGGTGAACTGGTCCAGGGAAGGTTGCTGGCTCCAATAAGGGAAGTTCTTCTCCAGGTTCCTCCTCCCCGCTTTAGAAATCTCCTCTGGACCAATCACAAGTCCAGATGCAGGGAGGTGATCGTAGGAAGACCGATTGATGAATGAAGGATTCTCTCAGCTCTCCACCAAACAGCAGAGGGGTTAGAAATCACTAAAAAGTTTAATCTAGCACAGTTTGTGTTCTGGATAAAATATGAAAGGAGACTCCTAAACGCACATTCATCTGCATGTAGTCAGTATTTTATGAATTTATTACTGTTTATATTATTATTGTTACTATTATTACAGTTATTACTGTTATATTTATTTTTACTTTTCTGTGTCTTGATGAATATCCTAATACATGAATACTATGAAAAATATTTACAAAATACAATTCCCAATCATTCAAATTTTCCAGAAGTGCTCTTTTTTTGTAAACTTTGTTAGAATTTACATCAAAACCCATTCTTTACATGTGTAGCCTCACTTTATAAAACGTTACTTGAACGTATTCAAGCTTTGTTGAGTTTAAAATGTTAGCAAATACTAAATGTTGTAAAGAAATGGCATTATGTTTCTAAAAAATAACCTTACATTAGGCTACATTGTTGTGGCAAACTAAACATGGTAGGCTAACAACTAAGGAGGGATCCAATGGTAACAAATACGTTTATTAAATAAGTTTATTAAATAAGTTGACTTAAGAAACCGCTTGCTTCATTCTTGCTGTTTGTGCTGGTGGATCCTCTTGTTCGTCATCGGGGTCTGATACCGGCTCTATTTGCAGTAATTTTCGAGCAGCGTAATCAGTTCACGCAGTCGGAGGCTTCTCTTGGGCAGGGCGGGGCGTGACCAGCAACAGCTGATTTGCATAAAAGTGACAGAGCCCTTAGACGGCTCAATTTGGGAGAGACCGAAACTGCCAAGAATAGAGCAGGTGAAATCTATTTATGTGAGTGATTTTGTGCAAAGAACTTCATGAACTTGATTTGTATAGCCCATAGACCCATTCTAAATTGTTTAAAAAGAGGTATAATATGTCCACTTTAAGAACGAGGTTACATGAGAATGAAGTTAACTGTGCATGTGCATAGAATATAATTTTGATATCGTTGCTTCTTCAGTCATCAGGTCAGATCTGACTTGCTCTATTTCTTTCCAATTGGCTCCTCTCTCACCTCCGCAACTCTGCACAAAGTAAAAGGCTTAAGTCAACTTACATCACAACAAAACTAACCATTGATGAACTGTCTAGAGCAGGCATGGGCAAACTAAGGCCCGGGGGCCATATACGGCCCGTTTGGCTTTTTATTCTGGCCCGCCAAACGTTTAAAAATTATATTAAATAATATTATTAAACCTTTATGTAGTATTTTCCCTGCAATGTCTGCAAACTGCTGTTAATAAATGCATTGTTTTTTTGTTTTTTTTTAAAGCCCTGCATATCCTTGCTTTACTACCTATTTAAGGCCAAAACTGTGAAATATAATGGACTTTACATGTAATTTATATTATTTCACACAAACACTATATCTGTCTGCTCCTGACACAGCCCCTTAATCAAATGTTATAACCCATTGTGGCCCACAACTCAACAAGTTTGCCCACCCCTGCTCTAGAGGTGTACAGGGACCACAAAGGGCATTTCCTGAGTTTAATTTACGGATGGGAAGGATGAAATGGACATTCAATGAGACCAATTTCAGACGGGATTTTACATCTCGCTTCCAGAACACCTAAACTGTTGGAAAGCTTTTTCAAGTTAAGCCAATGTAAAAGCCACAAGTGAGGTGAAGCTGAAGCGCTTTTTTCCTACATGACGTGTGTAAATGTGAATAGGAACTGCCTCCATTTGTAGAAATTCACTCTATTTCCACCAATGTAGTAATTTCCCTTATTTGATCAGAGTCTTTGGAAGGTAAATGTGATCAATACTAGCTTGAAAATACATTTTCTAGGTTAACAGAATGGAAGGAAACAAACTTTATTTCAATACTGTTTAGTTGCTAATCAACGAAAAATGAATCCCTAGCCATGCTAGTACTTTAACATTACAAATAACAGCCTCAATAAAATTGACCTTGTTAGACAACATTACTACTGTCAGCTAAAATGAACCATTTGCATCTCAAGTTTGTTTACAACAATATTCATGCGTATTTGTCTATAATTGTGCATAAAAAAATATTTGTGAGTTCTCAAATGAGTTCAGTGCGAAATGAAAATATCAAAGTACGAAATGAAAATATCAATACACTTCTCAATTTCATGGATACGACTTTGCACACGTTACTCAACTGTCAAAATACGTCATCGCCCCATTCACAGTTAATACTTGTTGAGAAAAGGTACATAGATCGAGATCAAGACTGCGCATGCGCTGAAGATCACCGGGCTGTATATAAACCCAGGCCAAGAGGCTTTCTTTCTCTATGGCTCTGGGACGGTTATTAGTTTGCATGAAAATGCAAACTATTGTTATCCCACTTCTTCTTATTTCCTAACAACTTCAGCCCGAACCGCTTAACCTAAAAACTTGGTTAAAACTTCGTTGCGTAGGTCTCGCTCATGCCAGGTGTGCTATGTATTTTTCATCTTTATAACTTTAAAACTTTTTAATCTATTTCTTAAAAACTATTAAAAATTTCACCCTATACATTTTCAATAGGAAATCTAGAGTGTAGGCTGAATCCTGCTGATGCCATGTCTCCTATCAGACTTAATTGAGCTTGAATCGTTTAAGCTAGAGACTTAAATCAAACTTTGTGCCAGAGGGCACAGTCATGCCATGAACGCTGTGAATTTTCAACCTTCTAAGTCTTACACTTTTTAAACTACGGCAGTTTATCTATAAAACTTTTTTCTCCATAGGCTCAAACTTTTCCTGCTAGAGTGTCGATGAGTCACAATGGGTCTTAGAATGTTCGTTTGAATTGAGTGCACCTGCTCTCAACTGTCAGTTTCAAGTCCCCCCTTACTATTAATGGTTTCAAGGTCCCTGTGGGTACACGATCCGTGCTGGCTACACGATCGGATGTGCGCATGCGCAAGATGTTCGCGCATGCGCAGTCGATACTCCTGTTTTCTTTACGTTTACGACACTGCACGATCCGATCAGCGCTTGCGCAGCTTTTAACCGCGGGAATATCATTCATTCACAGTGCTCACTAAAGCGTCACGGTGGTCGTTGCTTTTTGCCAGAATTACTGGAAAATTTGATATTTACGTTGCCCTTAGGCAATATTTGCTGACCCGGCAACCGCATCCCAAATTTCAAACGCAGGTGATGCGAATGGTTGGGAATTTTGTTTTAAGAGGTAAGTAAGTTTGTGTATGTGAAATAATACTGCTAACTAATACTGCTAACGTCAACTACAACGTTACCTGTTTTAGTTTGTAGGTTACTAATACTGTTTGTGGGACAATAAATATTTTCGCACATTTTATGACTATTCCGTCAATAGCTGTTCAGTATCTAAAGTTTAGTCAGTGTTGCAGAGAAGTAATTGTGAGTGAGCTGTGTTGTAGCAGCCAGCTAAGTGGATGCAAACAGTGCGCTTTTCGGCGCCTCCCGCTTTTTTTGTGTGAGCCTGTCAGAAACAAAGTTTGACCTGGTCAATGGAAACTTGGTAACATTATGTGGGAGAATGCAAGAAAATGTTGTATTGTAAAGTGCTGTATTGGATGCACACACAATTACACAAACAGAAATTGATCACCTAAAGTAAAAGCCACAACACAAGTCAGGCACTACAACCAAAAGCCAATGCATGTAACAGTTGCTGATATGTATCACACAACTCAAGATTGTGCCTGTGTAAAATCCATGAAGCCCATCGATGCAATGTAGACAGTTTGTTATTATTTATAAAGAATAAATGTTTTTAGCATTAAGCTGCTGATTTATTTATATTTAATGTAGCAAAAAATTGCAGAGGTGAAATATAGAGTATCAAAAATCTGATCCATGCATTCAATTTTTTCTGTGCTAAAATCTTTTTAAATGGTGTATTAGCCTGCCATTGCAGTAACAGATTAAACAAGAAGTTACTTTTTAGTGTGTATAGTATAGGATACATTATGTTGAATGACCCAATATCGCATTTTTTGGAAATGCCTAAAATCATGAATTTACAGTATTCATAACTGTATCCCAATTTTCTACATGAAAAAAAAATGTAAGTCTTATTTCTAAAGTATAGCATTTCTATAGGTCATATCATTATGCTATAGGTCCTATACTCTTTTAGTAATTTGTATTTGAGAGTGTCATGACTACTGTGCAAGTTTCACCAATGTAGCTACAAATAAAAATTGAATAAATAGGGGATGCCTTTTCTGGCAACATGGAAAATGCACTGAGATGCTTTTTTTTGGCACTTAATGAAGGTACATGTAGCAACTGGTGTACTCCAAACCCGTGGCTTTTTGCATTGGCTTAACTTGAAAAAGGTTTCTAAAAGTTTAGGTGTTCTGGAATGGGGAAGTAAAATCCCCTCTGAAATTATGGTCTCATTGAATGACCATTTCATCCTTCCTATCCTTAAATGAAACCCTTTAGTTTTCTTATGATGTAAATTGACTCCAGCCTTTTAATTTGTGCAGAGTTGCGGAGGTGAGAGAGGAGGGCAGCAAGTCAGATCTTACCTGATGACTGGAGAAGCTGCGATATCAAAATAAATAATTTTTATTCTATGCACATGCACATTTAACTTCACTCTCATGTAACCTCATTCTCAAAACCATTCAAGACCATCTGCACTGAACAAGAATGCATATCTCAAAGTTCATGAAACAAAGTAAAACAGGTGTTTATGCATGACAGAAAGTAAATTGTAATAGAATTTACAAAAAAAGAGCAAAATTTTGTAAATATTTTTTCATATTGTTTATGTATTACGATAGTCATCAAGACACACAGAAAAGTAACAGTAACCGTAACAATAATAATTATAATAGTAAGAAATTTAAAGGTAAAAACTGTAATAATAGAAACATTATGCTACCTTTAACATCAACAGTAAAGGTGATCATTTAATACATTTCAGACTGCATGCAGATTATTAATGTGAATTTTGGAGTCTCCTCTCATATTTTATCCTGGACACCAGCTGTGCTTGATTAAGGTTTTTTGTTATATCCGTCCCCTCTGCTGTTTTGGCGGAGAACAGAGAGAATCCTCTTTTCTCCTATCGGCCCTCCTATGATGACCTCTCTACATTGGGTTTTTAGAACCTTAAAAATATAAAAGAAGACAATCTGTTAACATTATTCTTCTAAAGATGTGTCTTTTCTCTTTTCAAACATTGTAGAATTTCAGTTAGATGTTTAAAATGTATTACTAAGAGATTACCAGTCACTCTAATTACATTACATACATTTTATTTTAAAGCCTTCCAAAACACTCAAGGACGTTATACAACATTTAAAACAAAACAAAGAAAAGAAAAAGAAACAGCAATAAAAGCAAAGCACAAACAATGAAGGAGGGGGTGTCAGAGCCCGCCCGGAACAGATGAGTTTTCAGCCTGGATTTAAACGGGGAGGGAGTCAATGTTCATGATATCAGGAGGGAGTGAATTCCAAAGTTTGGAAGCTCTGTGATAATGCGGGCAGCTGAGTTCTGGACAAGCTGAAGCTTACGGAGGGATTTTTGAGGGAGGCCAAAGAAAAGAGAGTTACAGTAGTCTAAGTGGAAGGTGACGAGACTGTGGACAAGGATGGTGGAGTGAGTAAAAAAGACGAGCTGTCGAGGATGACACCCAGACATTTGACCTGGGGGGCGGGGGAAACATGGGAGCTATCTATTGAGAGGGAAAGACTGTCAGCTTTGGACAAGGTGGATTTGGTCCCTACGAGGAGAAGTTCAGTTTTATTGCTGTTAAGTTTTAGGAAGTTAGACATGAACCAGGACTCGAATTTCAGTAAATACATTACCTGAATTTCAGCAGAGGAAAATATTTTCCTCCCCCTAGCAGTTCCCTCCAGCAGAATGGGTCTGTCTGGTCTTTGAGTCTGTCTGGTCTGGTTTTCTGTGGATTGGACCATGATGTCTCTTACAACCTCAGCTGCGGCCACTGAATTTTGGTCTCGTTTGGTCTGTAACACAAAAAAAATGCAGATTTGGGTGGTGGAGGCTAAAACAGTGAAGAGACTTGCTAGTATGGTAGTGGTCTAGAAATTATGCGTGTGTTATATTTAGTTAAACCAGTAATGTAGCTACCTGTAGCATTTTGTGGCTGTCTCCACCCTGTGGCTCATTAGATCCGACAGCTTTTCCTTCATGCTCGGATGGTCTTGGTGAATGGCACTGACCACAGATTTTCTGACCAGTGTGCTTGTGAGGTCTGTGGTAAGACCACCTTTTGCCCATGCAGCTTGGACAGCCTTGCACACTTGGCTGGTGTCAAGCTTCTTTCCTGACCACGAAAGAAACACCTCCTCACTCTGAATTTGAAGTTGTGATCGAACATGCAGTAAAAAAAGCACGCATGTGATGGAAAAGTCTTTCCGACACTACTACTTTCGCAGGACCAAGATAATCAGCGGTTTTGTGTCTTTTCACTGACACAATTCTGACCCCTTGTACTTCACGAGCAGCCAATAGTTCATTTTCTGTCATGTTGGCAATGTTGCCTGATCTACTGTACTTGCGTTGCTCAGTATAACAGACAACATGAGGTGATCCCTCATTAGGATGAAATTACTTTGAGTAACTTAATGGGGTGAGGGAAGTGAGGCCAACAATTCCTCAGCCTTCTTGGCAGCTAGACTTTCCCCATATTTTTTACCAGCCACTGGGGTTATCAACTTCTCTAAATCACTACCACCCTTCTCTAGGCGGCGGCGGTTTGATGCTTTTCTAAAGGAGGCCACCCATCGTGTTACCGCTGCAATGCCTTCAGGAAGCCTCGCATCTGTATTTCCTGCTGATATTACTGCTGATAATTGAGCCAGTGTTTCATGCTCCCCAAATAACATTTTACAGAACCAGGAAGGAAGTTCTTTTTCTGAATGTAATGTTCAAGAAAAGCAGCCTTCACATGTTCTTTATTTAATATCATCTCTGGGTTTTTCTTTCTTGGGTCCAGTACTTGTATAACCAAGTCAATTTGCCTCCTGTGTTGCCTGGTGCTTTTGCTGCTCTTCAGTCCCCCATCTGATGACATTAGCCACTTTTCAAATTCTGTCTGGCCTTGGATCTCACTGCCCTTTTTGAGTGATTTCAATATGTCTTTATAATCTTTGGAAGATGCTTCTAATTTGTGAACGTTTTTTAAATGTTGGGACATTTGCTTCACAGTGGCCCCACATCCTTTAACGGGACAGCAGTGTGGGTGGTGATAGTCTTTTTTTCTTTTTCCTTTTCCTGTATTTTTTCGGAGAGCATATTTATTACATACTCCTTTGGCCTCCTCAGCAGTCCATTTGTGCTGCTGCCTCATATGTCTGGGCAGATGCACAACATGTGCCCTGCAATTTGTTAAAGGACACTGCTTTGTTTCCCTACACTGCTTCTTGGGTGATGAAGGGGTTGCTCGCTTTTTTGTCTTACATGTGTGCTCTTCACCTTCTGAGGTTTCCTCTGATGAGGAGAATGACTCTTCTGATGGGTTGTAAAGTTCCTCGCTCCCATCAAAACTTTCAACATCAGAGGCCTCTGTAATATCGTCCCATGAAGACATGTTCTGTTAAATAATAGTGCAGATTTGTATTAGTATGATGTAATAAAAAAAAAGTATCATAGGATCAATGATAGAGAACTAGAATACTAGAATAACAGGCCCATCTTGACAACCTTCTACAGGGGCACCTTCAAGAGTATCCTAACAGTTTGTTTTGGAAAACGACTCTACTAATGTTGCAGAGACAAAGGGCCAGTAGAAGATTGTAAGGATGTCTGAAAAGATAATTTCCCCCCTCTTCTCTCACTCCCCAAAATCTATAACACTCAATGTCTGCACACAGCCTCAGTCTTTGTGGAAAAACACTACACACACATCCCATAAACATTTCTCCCTATACGACCATAGGCAAAAGGGACAGAATCATAGCCGCCTGTACTGAACTAGGTCTACACCTGTGTTATGCTGCTAAACACCATTCTACCCTACTTCAGCCCTACTATGGATCTATCAACAATCAGTGCTCTGTTCAAGGTTTTCCATGCCCTTTCTTACTGTCTATTGTCTTGATGCACTTTATGTATATTTTGTTTATAATGTATGCAATATATGTAGCTTAATTTATATGTAGAATACCAAAGACTTAATTTTAGTCCCAAATGTCTTTTTTTATTGTATCTTAATGTAGCACCACTTGGATCCGTGGTGGAACGTTGTCTCATCTCACTTTATACTGTGTATAGGGCTGAAATGACAATGATAAACACTTGACCTTATATGTAGCATACCACAATAGACTTAAATGTAGCCTAGGCTTCTTATTTTTTATTATATCTTAATGTAGCACCACTTGGATCCGTGGTGGAACGTTGTCTCATCTCACTTTATACTGTGTATAGGGCTGAAATGACAATGGCCGGCTTTCCCAGATTCGTTAAAGGTGCTCTAAGCGATGTGACACGTTTTTAGGACTAAAACATATGTTGTTACATACACTAAACATCTCCTCACAATCTGCTAGCTGCCTGTCCCCTGAATACACTGTAAAAAAACGCGGTCTCTGTAGACAGCCTAGGCTCCACAAACGGCAACATAACACAGTGGGCAAACCTAGCATAACAAACGAAAACACGAAACATAACAGTGTTCCAGCCAATAAACGACAAGGTTCACGAGTCTTTCGGGAGGCATGGGAGGGAGGGGGAGGAGTAAGCTAACTTATAACGCTTGAACCGATCTCTGGAGCTATCGTCCGTTTTGTTTGACAATACTTCGAATGTCAACAAGAAGTGACGTGAAACAGCATCGCTTAGAGCGCCTTTAAGAAGCTCTTAACGCTAAGATCTTCTTTGGAGCGCTCTTTAAGAGCTCTCATTGGCCAGATTAGCGCTCCAAAGAAGACCTTAGCGTTAAGAGCTTCTTAACGAATCTGGGAAACCCGGCCAGTGACAAACACTTGACCTGAACTGCCCAGCAATAGAACTCAAACTACTTTCCTGTTGTTTATTGTTATTCCAACATACTAATGCAGTAAATACAGTGTAATTACTCTTTTCACTCTATTTTACAGGATGTAATGTAGCCTAAAGTGTTACCTAAAACATTCAAGACACACACACCAGACATACATTATTGTTATAGAATAATTTTATTATGGGGTAGATTTTAAATTTTGATATGGCCAACACATTGAACAGCAAAAACGTTGGGCTATAATTTTGCTATGGTTTAAAATCAGGGACAGACTAATCTTTGTTTCATTTTGATTCGTCTGATGCTGTCTAGTGACCTCTATTTGCGTAAATTGGTCATTCTCGACCTTAAGTTACTAGGACCTAGGTCTAAATCAGCACGTGACCTTAGCTAAAGCAAGCATGCACTGGTTCTGGATATTCAGTTGGTGCGGCGATGGACAGTTAAGGAACAGTTATGTCAACCAATCTACCGTTTAATCGGCGTTAGTGGTGTGGAGTCTTTACACGGATGTGCATGATTTAGGGATTACTGACAGACCAACGTGGATATTTTACTAAAAACGTCTCTGGTACAACCATCAGTGGAGAGTGACTCCACGGGTGATAACGGTAGGCCCAAGTGACATAGCTCACCATGATTTTACATAAAACAAATAAAATGATCTATTCAAGTGTGCTTTAGCTTTCGTAGGTTGTCCGTTTTTAAGACTAAACCGTCCACATATGCCTGCATTTTGGGTGTTTTCTATTTAGCAAACCAGTCGGCTATTTGGGATTGGATTACCGGTATGCCTTCGGGTAGGTGCTAATGTGCTTATTTTCGCTGTTTGTTATCATCGTTGTAATAATAGTTATATCCAAAGTATTACAAGAAAATTGTTACACATGCATTTTTTATATTTTTTTAACTGAACACATATACAGCGATTTGAATCTTTGTTTTAGTCTGAGCAGAAACCCTCCTGCTGCTCTATTTGCATAAGTGGGCCATTCTCCACCTTAAAGGAGAAGTCCGGTGTTTTTTGGACCTGGGCTGTACTGGAAGATGTTACCGAGTACAAACAGTACAAATCGCTATTTTTACACCATTAAAAAGGTTCAAAGCTCAAATCCAAGCACTTCTACAAAGTTATTTCCCTGTTGTATTTGTTCGTCGGAACTCAGCAGTAGACTTATCAAGGCTTAATTTCAAGATGGCGGCGAACGTAAAATTCCATGAAGGTACAGTCTGTATAAACTGTCTTTTTAATAAAGTACCGGTGTACTTTCAAAGTTATCATTGTCTCGTTTTAAATGTCAGGGCCCTCAGAAGTCTACCAATGAAGTGTGGAGTTACTTTGAACCTTTTTAATGGTGTAAAAATAGCGATTTAGCTGCATAGGTACAGTCATGCCCCTATAGCTAGCAGTGTAAGGCTAATGAAAGCTTTGGCTAAAACGGTTGACTGCGGAATGCGGGGGGTGAACAGAGGTGGGAATTTGATATATGTTTGTACTCGGTAACATCTTCCAGTACAGCCCAGGTCCAAAAAACACCGGACTTCTCCTTTAATTACATCAACACGTAACAGCTCGCCAAGGCAAGATGTGCACTGTCTATGTATTCAGTTGGTGTGGCAATGGACAGTTAAGGAACACTTATGTCAACCAGTCTACTGTTTAAACGGCGTTAGTCGTTTGGAGTCTTTACATGGAGATTTTAGTGCATGATATACGGATTACTGACAGACCAACGTGGATATTTTACTGAAAACGTCTCTGATACAACCATCAGTGACTTCACGAGTGATAACGGGTAGGCCCAAGTTACGTAGCCTACCTTAGGCTATCATGATATTACATAAAAGCAAAAAACGGACAAACTATGAAAGCTAAAGCGCACTACAAGAGATCATTTTATTTCAGATTTAACCATCCACATAGGCTTACAGACTTCTGTTTAGCGTTTTCTATTTAGCAAACCAGTCGGCTATTTTGGATTAGATTATTATTATGCTTTGTGGGGCCTATTGCACAAAACTAGGATAAGGGATTGGTCTTGGAAACTTGAATGCAACGTGTGATTGACATGCAGTGATTGACGGATTACTGACTGCTCGACATGGATAATTTAGCCACGATTTTACATAAAAGCAAATAACATGTTCTATTTAAGTAGCCTACGCTAATATTTAGTCAGTTTTCAGACAGACTAATACAACCACACATGGCTGCAAAGGGCTAACTATAGCCTATAGTGTAATATTACAATCTTCTAATATCATTCCACTGTTTTCAGTGCCTTTTAATTTCTAAAGCAATCCGTATATCGGATATGCTAGACTGACTCGTTATCATTACAATAATAACAACAATGTCGCCTAATAACAATAATAATTTACCTTTAATGTCATAACATGCTATTTTTAAGCATTTTATCTATCAGGAGATATGCAGCCTGGACTTTACTTCAAACCACGTCCACGCTTTGGCATAGATAAAAATAGATTGTTTGTTTCTGTTCGTCTGCTGTTTTTTTGTGCCCTTGCTTGTGTGTGTGTGGGTACAACTTTTATTTTGATACTTTATATTCACATGACCGCACCCACGTCATGGTCTCTGCACCAATCATGTCTATCTTACAAGCCCTTTAAACGGTCGATGGTGTTCTCGCCGGCACAAGGCAGTTCATAGCCATTGCGTCCATCATTTTAATGAAGTATTCGGCAAACTTAAACTGTTCTAAGTACTTGCGATGTGAATTCTCCTCACCTGTCTATGAGTAACATATGCACTAGGGTATATCAGTCGGTGTTGTACCATCCTCCCAGTGTTAGCCTATGGCTAAAGTTAGCCTGGTCTAGAGAGATCAGATTGCTGAGTAAAAACGAACAGGATGGTTGCCCATATCATTTGTATTACAAGTATTACTGTTATTAGTGATCACACATAAGCTGAAGTCTAATTTTGAAGGAGTATAAGTCATTTAAGTCTTTTGGGGTTAAGCTATTATCTTTAGCATTTCAGGTATCATAGTATTCCTATATTACATGGCAGAATACACTGAATCTTAAATCTCTACATCTGGACTTTATTGACTTTTTATGTTGCCTATTGCTATATATATCTATATGTTAATCTATATGTTATCAAAAATGGAACCTACCTTTTTCTTCTTCTTTCACCAACACCTTGGGATATTTTTCTATTCTTCTTTCACCAACACTTTGGGATTTTTTTTCTCCTCTTTAACCATCAAAAAAAATATGCATATTCCACTCCTTTTATAGTTCCACGAAGGCAGGCCTCCATTGGCTTAGGAGGATGCTAAATGCTAGTGACTGATTGGCTACTTTCCAGAGAGAGAAGTTTTGAGCACATGGGTAACCAACGGGGCTTTTTAAACCTGGGCCTATTGCACAAAACTAGGATAAGGGATTAAGCCAGGATATCTTGGTTATTGGGTAACTTAGGCATACATGCATTTATTTAGTTAAATTATATATTTTTGGAATGCTTTTGATGTGTAGATATGGATTAATGTATGCATAACCATATCCCACCTTTGAACATGAAAATAATCTTACTCATGTGTTGTTAGGCGGGCGTTGGAAATATACACCCTCAGCCCAAAGTCATTGTTTTTTAGGGGGTAACCTTGGCATACATGGACTTATTTAGTTAAATCATATATTTTTGGAATGCTTTTGATGTGTAGATATGGATTAATGTATGCATAGCCTTATTCCTATTGTACATGAAAATAATCTTACTCATGTGCTGTGAGGCGGGTTTCGCATATTAACCAGCTGAACACAATGGCAGTCCATTTTAGGGTGTAACTCTGGGAAGCCTACACCTAGGTATGTTAAATCATATATATTCTGAAAGCTCTTGATGTGTAGATGTTATTTAATGTGTTTAAAAACACATCACACCCTTCTAAATGCAAAATATTTGGCCTAATACGTGGTAGCCGGGCCTTTGAAATTAACCAGCCAAATTCAAAGGCAGTCCATTTTAGGGTGCAACTCTGGGAAGCTTACACCTAGGTATGTTAAATCATATATATTCTGAGTACCACTGTTAGCATGATTAGCATTGTTAGCATAGCTAGCATATGTGCTAATTAACATCAGCTTAGTCCACTGAGTACCCGTATTGGCATAGTTAATATTGTTAGCATAGTTAACATGTTAAAATTGTTAGTGTATATGCAATTAACATCAACTAAGTCAACTGAAGTCTACAGTTTATATAGTTAACATTGTAAACATGTTTGAATAGATAGCATATATACTAATTAGCAGAAACTAAGTCAACGGAGTACCACTGTTTAAATAATTATGTTAGCAATTATGTTGGCATTATTGGCATATGTGCTATTTTATAGCAGCCAAGTTCACACACACACACGCACAGAAAAATATGGGTGTCGGCGGTGACACGATGGCCAAGAAAATACAATGTAGTCAACATTTCAATCATAAATGCTATTTTAATCTATTTGAATCATTTAATCTGGTTATTACACCGCATTTTCATGCAAACGTAATTCCCTGGAATTACATTCTCTAGTTTTTTTCATGCTTTTTATCTTTAATTTAAAATTGTATAGTTTCTCCAATGTTCATCCAGTGAAAACAAGACATTTAGGTCCTTTAAATACCATGGCGGACCAAGAAAACCAGGTAAGCCCAAATACAACACATTTCTACATTGTTCTGTAGTATTAGCAAGATAAATGTTAAACTTAAACAATATATATAGCACGAGTGAGAGTAGGGTTGTTAATGGATATTGCCACTGGTGTTCATGTTCTACAGAAACACCACAGTAGTTCAGATCAGTGTGCTAGCTATCTAATTGCTAGGTGTTTTCAATTGGTTCTAATAGGTCAACAAGCTAATGCTATTGGTTCTAATAGGTCAACAAGCTAACAATTAAATGTAATGCCACTCTTATATAATCGTATATTTAGTTTGAGACAATTTAAGACTTTTTAAAAAGATCCACGGATCTAACTGACCAGTGGACAACATTCCTCATCTCATTTAGCAAAAATGCGAACTGATGAATTGGGAACAGTACTTCAGCTGTGTTTTATAAAGTTTTTTATAGGGAGTGTAGCCACGAAGGTTAGCAGCTAGCCATGAGGGTAGCCACGAGGTCCGCCGCCGCCACCACCAAGACAGACTAAGTTAGCAGGCTAGCTGATACCTCAAGATGCTTAAGGACCCAAATGTCGACTAATAACGTTAAAGAAAACGCAACAATCTCCTCTTTAACCTTTACCACAAATAAAAAAGTAAATTTGACTACCGACAACTTTATTGCGACCTACAACCATCCAACCTTGTTGTATGACTTGTTGCGTTTTTAAGGGCTTCATAAAACAGTTAATCCCAAAGTTACCGTTTCGGTGTCAGCATCAGCATTTCACCATTTAACAAGTTCAAGTTCTTGAATTTCCCCTTGGGGATCAATAAAGTATCTATCTATCTATCTATCTAAGTTCAGTTAGAGCAGAACAATGTAGAAATGTGTTGTGTTTAGGCTTACCTGGTTTACTTGGTCCGCCATTGTATGTAAAGACCCAAGTGTATTGTTTTCACTGGATGAACATTGGAGAAGTCCTCTTGGCGCAAGACTGGTTTATATACAGACCGGTGATCTTCAGCGCATGCACAGTCTCAGTCACAGATCTCGATCTATGTTCCTTTTCTCAACAAGTAATAACTGTGAATGGGGCGATGACGTATTTTGACAGTTGAGTAACGGTACGTTTCCACACAGCGTTCACTTGGCGAATATTCGCTTATCATATTTCGCCGTTGGGAGTGGCCAAGGCAACATGACGTTTACTGGTCGTAGCAAGCAATATTCTACCGTAGGCTGCTTGCCAACTGCCAACAGAAGGCGCGCTAAAGTTAGCCTACCAACTTACCTAAACTAAACCGTGGGAAGCTTCTGGATACGTTTACAGTGATGAATTTACCCCAAATATGTTTGTGTGACCTGTAAACTGCTATTATTTTTTATGTTGACACCAATCTTTGTTCCATAACACATTTTGAGCCATCAATGTGCTGTAATGTTAGCTATGTTCGGCTAACTTCAGTTGGAACTGTTAATTTTCTAACCTACAGTGTTCTAGTTGTCTTGATAACGTTCGTTTACGATATTAAACACAGTCGGACACGATTACACACACACTGCGGTCCATAAACCCTTTAATTAAACAAATACATTTTTATGTTGAAAATTCCCTGGGCGCCGCCATACTGTTTGCAATTTTTTGTTTCTCCCGCCCTCGTCAAGACACACAGTTGCCTGATTGGTTGCCGCCCGGCACAAATTTGCATAAAGTTAAAGATTCGCCAACTTCAATTCGCCTGCCTCGGCGATTCGCCCACAACAGGGCGAAATTCGCCACCTATTCATTTTCAATGAGAGGTGGGCGAAATTCGCGCACAGTGGAAACGCACCGTAACGTGTGCGAAGTCGTGTATTGATATTTTCATTTCGTAATTGTAATTTTTGATTTCATATTTTATTTTCTGGATAACATACACACACTTTATTTTATGCACGAATAAAATACTTATTTTTATGAACTCATTTGAGAACTCACAAATATTTATTTTATGCACAACTACAGACAAATACGCATGTGTATCAAATATATGGACACAAATATTTTGACAGCTATCTCACTCCATACATTACTAGCCATATTCCTGTAGGCTAACCCTGTCAAATCGATTTGACGTGCTAACGTTAGCAAGCAAGCTACATAGCTGGGTTAAAGTCGCTGATGAATGAATTGTCAATTGCACGCAGTTGTTTTCTCCGGGGCGTTCTTAGTTCATTTTTTAGAGATGAAAAGCAAAGTTTTGCGCAACAGTTCCTCAAGCTCAGAGAATAAATTTGAGTCACGCATAAATTGACAGGGTTGGTTGGAAACCAGAACCAAAAATTTTTTTTGTGCTCGATCAGCAAACATTTTTTAATCGATCATCATTTTCATGCTCGATTGTCGCTGATGGGTTCGAGTACTCAATAAGTCGAGTACTCGTGCAAATTCCTAAAAAACAATAAGTGTCAGTTGAGGGTATCAATTTGCAACGCCTGCCTCACAAGACGGGTTTTTTCATGTAGAAAATTGAGATACAGTTATGTATACAGTAAATGACATTTTAGTTAACTTATCAGGTTTTACAGTGTACTAAAAACCAGTAACTGTGGGTTGAGGGCGTGAATTTGCAGCGCCTGCCACACAAGACTAGTGGGATACCGTTATGCATATAGTGAATGACATCTACACATCCAAGAGCTTTCCAGAAACAACTTATGCTGTGTTCCAGAAAGTTGGGAGGTCAGAGTTTTCCTACCTCCAGTCAGGATAAATGCACTGGAACGCCACTTCAAGTAGGAGATTCAAGTCGTGAAGTGGGAGCAAATTCATCTACCCCGACTTCACTGAGCTGCTCAATACTGACATCACACAATAATGGCGGCGCCCTTGGAGATGAACAGCGTGGATTGTAAAATATATTTTCCTAGGCTAAAATTAAATTTATTTGTTTTTTAATAATAGATATCGTCATGTAACACATGTTTTTTTTTTCCAGTGTGTTGCAATTATCTATCTACATGAAGATATTCGATAACGGGTTACAAATGAGTCTGACAAATAGTGTAACGTTATTGGTAGGTTTCTTGTGCCCTAGATGTTTGATTAAATGTTAATAAAATTAGTTTAATCTCAAACAATGAATACTACACAGGTTGTAAATATGTTGAAGTTAAATAGGGAGGGAAAGTGGAACACAACGATCCTAGCGGTAGCGTTCCTAACCTGAGAGCAATAGTATTGAAAATCCCATAGACCGATTTAAAAAAAAAATCCCACGAAGACATGACACCGAACTTGTACATCAGACATATTTTTCAGCCCATATATAGCAATGATCTACTAACTGTGAAGGTCTTGTGCGAAATTTTGCCTTATTTTTAAAAATCGAAATTGTACCTAACTTGTCCGAAACGGACTACAACTCCAAGCCGCTCCCTTTACGTCAGAATTCCACAACTTCACCATGCTGTGTTTTCGCCTGATTGCAACCACTGGTCAGAAACTATGGATGCCATTTTTTTTTACTTTCCCCAAAGATCCTGTAAAACTACAGATGTGGATTCGTATAATAAAGTGAGTAACATGAACACAGATGTATGGTTTGGTTTTGCAGTCTAGCCAGTAATGTTAACGCTTAGGTTAGGCTAAGCTGCATGGAGTAAAATAGCAGAGGTTTATCACACGATTTGAATGTTGGTAAGTTGTAAGATATTCTAGTGAGGCAGGTTAAGTATATTCCCTGATGATACATGTGTACACCATATGACATTTTAATGGTAATGTTAACTGTTAACTTCCATGCCAGTGTCCCATACTATCCATGCGCTTGCTGACTGAACAAAATAGCCTAACTTTTTTGTTGACAGTTCAAGAGATTTGAAAGCAGTTAGCGCTTACATTGTCTTCAGTCGAAATGTTGCTGGCTTCCACCTAGGTTAATTATTGCGGGCAGGCCAGTAGCCGCAGATATGTAATATTTTACCCTGTTGTTTAGTGAATTCATTGGTGTATCGCAGGGCACGGTTAAAGTAAGTCGCTAAGATTTTACGGCAACGTCATACACGCGACGATCGTTCAGTGTAGTCCTTTATCATTTTTTTTTTAAAAACATTAAAAACAATTCAAATCCGTGGAAAAATAAAGAATGACCATCCGAATTGATAGAACTACCCAACATGCATATCATATGAAAGCCACAGTCGTAACTTTTGAGTGTGAACCGAAATGTAATTTTCTGAAGAGAAAATCCCATTCATTTTGATATGGAGGTTGGAACGCAACCAGCAGGGGGCGATGAGATTACTTTCCCTCCCTATGGATAATTAGATGGCCTAAATTGCTGTCTGTTTTAGCCAGAGATGTCATCCCTCTGTTTCATGCGCATATGGAAGAACAAAGGATTGGTGCCTTTCAAATAAGTTATTAAAAATGAAAGAAATATTAGGCGATCGCGGTCGGCCATGTTTATTTTTTGTATTCGCCTGGAACGCTTTGAGGTCACACCTACTATATTCCAAGGGGGATAAATCCAACATCCTAGCTTTCTCGAATGCAGCATTACACCCTAAAAACTCAACTTGGAGTTTGTATCGAGCTGGTCAATTTGCAATGCCTGCTTAAAAATGTACCACAGAAAATTTAGGATGCATGGATCAATTTTTTTCTACATGAAATATAAATAAAACAGGTAAAACCATTTATTCCTTCTGCATAATAACAACCTGTCTACCTACCACTGCATCAATGGGCTTCATGGATTTTACGCAGGCGCAATTCAGGTTTTGAGTTGTGTGATAAATCTGCCGATTTTTCATAACAGCCAATCCGGGTGGAGGGGGCGTTGAGGTTATGCAAGCATGGAGGTATTATAAAACCTGGAGAAAGTGACCAAGTCTCGCCCCAATTCATTTCAATGAGAAATGCTAGGCTAAGGAATTCAGCCAAAATTGAACGATTTTTTCATCATTTAAAATGGAGTTTTGTGAAGCCTATTTCTGGTACCATATTACTAGGACAATTATATAATGCATTACTGATTGACGTAAGGTTGAGCAGTAAGCTATATGGATGATAGGAATTGGCCGTTTACACAGTACTTTTGATCTTACACATTGGATGTTTACTTTGTTTGTGAATGCGCATTGTTTTCTTGTCCTGCCTTTAGCAGCACTCCCATGAACTTAATGCCCACCCCAAAGGTCACCCACCAATCAGTATTTGGAAAATGGTACCGGATTCAATGTAAGTTATGGAAAATGGCGACGAGAAGTGGCATGCTAATTGGCTGAAGCTAACCTCACAAATCCTGACCCCATGTGTGCAAGTTCAGAAAAAATTCAACATGGAGGATAACTGTATAGAGATGCAGGATTATGGATATAGTTCCGGAATTTCGCATTTTCCATGACATTCATTTTCATTTGAGGCGAGAAATAAACATTTTAAAACAATAAAATCGCATTGTTATCACTGGATATTTCTTTTTAACGTAGAATGTTCGTAGCTCACAGGTTTGCATGAGTCGCCATAGAAACGCCCACAGAAAACAATCGCCCAAGTGATCAAATTGCCTTGTCGTCGGTATGTGTGACCGTAGGATCGGAAGTGATGTTTTTTAATGCGTCCCCAGTTCCGTGAAGATGAGAGTTTGTTAGTGGGAAGACGTCTCTGGCACAGACCTTAAAGAATAATTTAAATATTCTTTAGAGATTAGTGGTGGGAAGATAAAAAGAAGATATTCGCCATTATTCAGAAGGAGAAGAAGAAGAAGGAGAGTTCGCAAGGAGTAAAGGTTTTTGTCATGCAAAAGAACAGACTTGACTTTACCCACAAGAATATTGCATGAACACAGTATATTCCCCCGTATATTAAAGGCCCACTACGCAACATTTTTCATTTAATTAATCCGTTTCATACTGTTGAGGATGCTAAAATGAGTCATTACACAGCGAACGAACGGTGTAGAATGCGCCACCGTGGCCAATAGCGGTAGATACAGCACTTGCAATGTTCAGCAGCGCGGTCCGCCTCCAATAGAATGAAGTGCAATACCATGCAATACAGCGGTCTTTAGAGTGAGCTCGTGAGAGGAAAAAACAGAACGTTGCTTAGCCCCTCTCTAAGGATGCCAAACGACCTCTCCACAACAACTCTGGCTTTGGACAGCTGGCTGTTGAAAGCAGCCTGCAGCTGGTTGCGAAGAGGTTGCCGGTAGGGCGTCATCAGAGACAGTGGTTGCGAGAGACAGGGGTAGCCACCATCCCCGAGGATGCAGTACCCTGGGGGAGGGTACCCACTCTCATTAAGGAGAGGGCTGTTCCGCAGCACCCTGGCGTCATGCACGGACCCAGTGAAGCCCACGCAGACGTCAGTGAACTTGGCGGTGTGGTCGCAGACTGCCTGAAGCTGGATTGAATAGAACAGCTTCCTGTTCAGGTAGCAGGCCGCATGTTCGGAGGGGGGCTTCATACCAATGCATCTGCATTTTCAGCCAATAGAAGGGCACGATGTTGACGATGACGGTGCAAACGTAATCTCGTTGCTTGCAGAAAAGGGCTGATGTACGGCAACAAAATTAAAAGAACGGTGTCAATTTTTGATGAACGCGTGGTCGATATTTTCGCAGGTAGCTTCGTGAGAAC
Source organism: Limnothrissa miodon (assembly GCA_017657215.1). Lineage (NCBI taxonomy): Eukaryota > Metazoa > Chordata > Actinopteri > Clupeiformes > Clupeidae > Limnothrissa > Limnothrissa miodon. The sequence goes on along the minus strand of JAGFZM010001549.1, from coordinate 2,731 downwards.
AGCACGATCGTCACTTCCAGTAAGTGCTCTGGAGAGTGTTCCACTTGGAACTACACTAGCCTGTCGAAAACCTGCACACTATTCATGAAGTTGTCACAGTTTATCGTACTGGACAAGATTTTGGAGGACACAACCAGGTTGCAGTATAACAAAATAATTTATTACAAGACACTATATTTACAGAATAATAGTACTACCAGAAATGAACAACAATGAACAATAACAACCAGAGCTGTGCCCCAGGCAGCATTAGGCCTGCAGTCGGACAGGCACTGAAACATGCCAGCTTCAGGGAGAGAGAGAGGGGGGAGAAGACTGGCAGCCAAGCAATTTTAAAACGGTCAGCCTCCACCGGGCCCTTGGTGTAGGCCAACCAGCAGCAAGCCAAGCCCCCTCACCGAGCTCCACCTGTTGGGACAAGACAGAGGGACACCTGGTGCCCTGGTGGAGCTCTGCACTGCTATATAGAAGAGAACCCACGGCAAGGCCGTGACACCTATGAAATGTGAGGAGGACCTCTTGAGAGTTGAGGAGTTGTTTGACAAGGAACAAAAGAAAGTTCTGGTATGGTCACAATTTGTTAATAATTCTCCTTAATTCTCAATAATTCTTCACAAGGCTATACAGGCTATAATGAAAACACATTTTATTAAGAAATGACTAACACTGTTCATTTCCCACCTTATTCTAACTACAGTATAAACCATAGTAAGTTACTCTTTCTGAAACACTAGTATCCATTCTGTTCTTATCTGTAGACTGCATACGTCGCAACCCTGGGAGGTTGCAACCCCGGGCATGTGGTGAGGAGGATGCTGCGGCACATTATAGATGACCAGTTTGCCCAACAATTCAACTGGCTGGGGCGAGGGGTTCTTCGAAAGTGTGACGCCCTGAATAGGCTAAACGAACAATTCTATCCACACTCAGAAAAGTTTTAAAAGACCAGAGTACTCGGAGAGCTTGGCGTGTCAGTTTACGAACGCACCCTCTGCAAAAGACCCAAGTTACGTTTTGGAGGCTCGTGTTTAACTTTTATTCCTGGAGCGTTGTCCTGGCCGCATGTGCGCCACGTCTGGGCCGCATGTGGCCCATGGGCCGCCTATGAATAGGCCTGCCCTAAGGCAAAAAAAACCCCGATAGGTTACAATACGTCACTTTTTACTACTAAAAATATATATAACTTTTGTGCAGCTACCTGCACAAGTCTGTCTCGGTCAGTTCAAAAATTAAAAGACCGACAGTTTAGCGAATGTGTCTGAAATCATCAGCCCCATCGTGTGCAAGTGTGAACAGTGGATCCTTTTCCCTCTGAATGTTGTCGAGGCGGCTACAGTAGCGACCGTTTCAGAGCAATCCACCTCAACTGGTTATCTTATGAAAGGGCAATGTTATAATGTTAATTCAAATTTTTGATATTGTGACTGTACTGTCCTTTCCTTATCCGTTATGTAAGACTTTATTAAATTCTTCACATGTAGAATCCAAGTTACAGATGATAGGAAAGTGAAACTAAAAACAAAGAAAAATAAAAATACAATTAGCCTTTTATGCTCCTCAGAGGCTAGGCTACTTAGCTCATTGCTACCGCCAACATTGAGCTAATGCTAACATTTTTATATACCCTTAAACTTGATTTTTTTAACCTCATAAATTTCCATTAATATGAATTAATTTACTTGAATATACATGAATTAAACATTATACGTCAAACACAAGATAAACATACAAGTGATGACTTCTGGGGAATGATGACAGAGCTTCTTAACGTTTTAACTGCCAGCATGCTTCATTTTTACTAATCCATTACACTTCCTATTTCCTGTTTCCTGTTACTTCAAACATATCAAAATAAAGATCTCTTAACTAATACACAAAAATCTCCAAAAGATGAATCTTATATGCCTGAAGGGCAAAACAGTGACAACACTAGAATGCACAAACAAACATTACCTGCAGCCAAACCTCTGCCGATCTGTTGGTCTAATGAACATCTTTACTTCAGGTGATGGATGATCCAGCGTCCAGGGACAGCAGCAGCACGGATGATAACGACTTTTAATTTATTTTTTTCATTTGTTTGTTTGTTTGTGTAGAATAAATATTGTAGGTTACACCTGCTGTCTGTTTTTCTTTCTTATTCTTATTTAAAGGGATAGTTCGGTTTTTAACATATTGAGCCCATTTCACAGGTTGTCTAAAATGAAATAAAGTGGTTGACACAAAAATCTTGATGATTGCTCCTGTCTCGGCTATTTGGGAAATATAGAATCGCCTCTGCCTGCCTTTAAAATGGCTAGCAATGGGCATGTGTTGTTTCTATCCTTAAAACACTGGTTTTAAAAAAAGTGCTTATTTATTATGCATTTCCCAAATAGCTGAGACAGAAGCAATCGTCAAAATTTCGATGTCAACCACTTTATTTTATTTTAGACAACCTGTGAAAGGGGCTTAATGTGTTAAAAACCGAACTATCCCTTTAAGCTATTCAAGTTATTCCCATTTAAACTAGGCTATATATTCCCATTTCTGTTTTTCGTCCTTATTCCCATTTATGCTATGAATGGACCTTTGTAAGATCGAAGCTCAAATATTATGCCAGGTTTAATTTTAAACAAAAACATAGTTGAAGCAATGGTTATAAGCCAACGTTGGCAACTGGTCACAAAACAACTGATTAATGACAGCAAAAACGACGTCAGTAACAACTTCATGCCAACGTCTGCTATGC
>JAGFZM010001548.1:0-12409 GCA_017657215.1 Limnothrissa miodon | reverse complement strand
TAGAATGCAAATATAGTCTTATAATGGTAGTTGCAAAATGAACACCACATACAGCAAAGTATATTTTCCTTGCTTTTCCCCTTTCTGTTTTCCTTTCAGAGTGCCATTAATGATATTAAAAACTTTCACCACCTACAAGCATCCCCTTTTAGTAGCTCCCTTACATGCCAAAATATGATAAATACAGCCAGGATACTCAATCTTAGTGTCTGTGGGTAATCCCAGAGATCGCCTGTGTGTGTGTGTGTGTGTGTGTGTGTTTGTGTGTGTGTGTAAATGCATTTGGGTTACTCACTCTTGGTGTCTGTGTAGATAATCCCAGAGAAGACAAGTAAAATCTGTCTTAAAGTCATCCTGTCAGCGGAGTGGAGTGGAAATCTGAACAGAAAGTGAGAGCATAGCTCTTCTACACTGCAGGGAAAATCAACTGAAATGCACACAATCTGCAACCAATCAGATAATTAGATTCCTCAGTGCATCATCTGTCTCCTGGTGATAGGATAGGTCATCTTATCAGTGTGGTATCTCTACTCATACTTACAGACAGTGAATTTTAGTTACTTCCAAATTTTTTCCATAGTTTTCCCATTCACAATTTTTTTCCCTTTCCCCTCTACTTTTGAGAGTGGTTGTGATTGATTGCACCAAAACACTCTGTATGTTGGACTAACTGTCCAAACCTTGAATAGCAGGAATGCAGAGGCACATAAAATAAAATGTCACAGTGATTCCTGGATACTGGTCTGTCAATGTGTACTGTAGCACAAATAGTGAATCAGCAGCTGACATAGGACATAGGACAATAGCACTCATTACCTGAATGGGGCATAGGACAGCACTCATTACCTGAATGGGGCATAGGACAGCACTCATTACCTGAATGGGGCATAGGACAGCACTCATTACCTGGATAGGGCATAGGACAATAGCACTCATTACCTGGATAGGGAATAGGCAACAGGAAAGGGGAGTTTAATAGTGTCAGCTACAGCCCCTGTGTTGTCTTTTGAGGTTGTTTTTTCCCCACAGTGTATTCAGGGGGCAAAGAGCAAGGTCAAAGAGAGGTGCCTGCAATTTTAGACAAAAATAAAAATTGCGCCAAAATCCTGCAGAATCACACACAAAAGACACACATGCCCAGGGCCGGATCAACACGGCCAGGGGCCCCTAGACTACAGTTTGCTGTAGGCCCCCCTGTAGGTCCCTCCATCCATATTCAAGAGAACTTTGTCTCAATGGGCTTTTTTGCATTGCACCTTGCGCTTTTGAGCACCGCTGTCATATTGCACACGCCTACACACACATGCATACACACACGTGTGGCGGAGGCTGCCATGTAAGGTGACAAGGTGCAAGGTGGTGTATAGTTGTATAAGCCATTATGGGCATCAATTTAAATGGTAAATGGACTGCATTTATATAGCGCTTTTCCACTCCTAGGATCACTCAAATCACTTCAATTCAAATTCATTTATACAGCACATTAAACTAAAATTATGTCTTGCTGCACTTTACAGCAGAGAGCTTACATCGGCTCACACACCAGTGGCTGAGGCTGCCATGCAAGGTGCCTAGCAATAATATTAATCATAAAGGATAATTGATTGATGCTTGACTCAATTGATAAAATCCTTAATAATTCCAAATAAGATGTCTCTATAATGTTCAGCAGTGCTGTGTTCAGTATCTTGCAGACACACTTTGATAGGGTCAGATGGAGCAGGGTACAAACCTGCAGCCCTCAAGTTGCCCAAAGACACCTCTACCACCTGCCCCATCATCACCCCAAAATAATAAAATAAACAACAAATTATCCTCAGATCTGGAAAATCTGTGAAAGAGCGAGGGACTTTGTCACATTTACTGTTCATCACCAAAATATGACATGTAAATGACCTTATAGTTTATTAGTTATAAATGAAGGCACAAGGCAACACATTTTCATAAAATATGCATTGTATCAATTGTATTGATTGACTGTATTGATAAATGTGTGTGTGTGTGTGTGTGTGTGTGTGTGTGTGTGTGTGTGTGTGTCTGTAGGTCTTGTGGGCATTGTTTTAGTCCATGTCCGTCTTGTCGCAAGACAGCTTTTTAGAATTTTATTGTAATTAAGAACTTAGTAATTTATTGTTGTTTCCATTTAGCTTTGTATATATTATATATTGCATATATTTTTTTTTTTTGTTCTGCATAGTGATTTTATTTTGGCACTGGCAACCAATTAATACTACACTCTTTTACATAATCTCTGTGACAGATATTTTTGCCAAAACACTCGCAACACTAAGAATTTCCCATCTCACATTTCACATTACCTATTGTTATACCTTTTCCATTTCCATATTTCAGCATGAGTTTCTTATGGTTTTAGATGTACACAGGTGCACCCAGAGTAGCCCCTCCAGCTGTTAACTTCATTAACTACATTAACATTGTCTGATAAAGCACCTCTGTGCACCCTGTGTATTGTTCTTCTAAACCAACAACTTCATCTTAGCTCAACCCCCCAAGCTGTTCACAGAATAATCAGTACAACACTTTCACTAACCTTTCACTGCCTGAGAAGATCAACAAACTTGTGGCAAAAAAACAGGATCTGTACATTATCTTATTATTTATTCCTGTTTCTGTCATATATAGTGCTCCACTTGAAATCCAACATCCTCAAAAGTTCAAGAAAAGAGGAAGAGATAATTCGCTTCACTTCTCTGCAAGACTACTCACCATCTGAGAGACTGAAAACCTGCCCTAGGCAGTTGGGTTAGCCCCTTGAGCCGTCGGAACTGCCCAAGGTTGTCTTCCTTTACCATAACAAGTATAAACAGAAAACACTGCTAGGGAGTTTTTCCTTGCCCCTGTTGCTCATTGGGCCTCTTGTGTTAAGCGCTTTGTGACATGCCTTTTGTAAAAATGCGCTATATAAATAAAATTGAATTGAATTGAAAACCTCTCATAAATTACTGGAACTGTGAGAGGTATCAGCATGGACTTCTCCTGTCTCCTCTCCATCCATGCATGTGTGCTCAATGTGATGTCTAGGGCAACTGATGGGACTGAATACTTGTAGGTAGCAGAAGGTATCATGGGCAACAAGCTAATGGTAAATGGACTGCAATTATATAGTGCTATTCCACTCATGCAATCACTCAAATCAATTCAATTAAATTCAAATTTATTTATACAGAATGTTAAACAAAAATCATGTATTGCAGACCTTCACAGCTCTCCCTTGTCCTAGTCCGTCCTTGATGGTTCCATGCAGGGTTTTGCATAGCATAATATTAATAATAAAGGATAATTGATTGATGCTTGACTCAATTGATAATTCAAAAAAAAGATGTCTCTATAATGTTCATCTGATGGGGTCTAGTCACCTACAAAGCCTGTATTTTCCCTTAATAGGTGCTCAAACTCACAGCAAGGATTCAAGGTTAAGTCTCTTTATTGTCAATTTCTCTACACATACAGGAATCGTCTTGCTCAAGGACACTTTGATGGGGTCAGGTACAGTGGGGATCGAACTTGCAACCTTCTGGTTACCAAATGGTTCCTCTCCCACTGCGCCAATGCAGTGAAATTATGCATGGGGGCAGGGGTGACCAGGATCCAAAGAGATGGTGGGGGGGTCTTTATGGAAATGTCTGAATAGTCATGAATAGTCTGGACAAAGGAAAAGGCTACAGTATGAACACAAATTAGCACTATTCCCACACGGAGCTACAGGAGCAACAAGGAGCTACAGGAGCAACAGGGGCAAGGAATACCCCCTACTAAGGAAGAAACCTTGGCAAGATCCACAGCTGAAGGGGCCAACCCAGCTGCCAGAGGTCATGTGGGAAGATGGAGTCTATAGGTGAAGGGGACCTGTACTCTAATCTAGGAGTGGGGGGCAGTGTACTGAAGAAAGGTCTTAAGAGTGATGGAATTATGCTGTATGCATGTGGGGGTGGGAGAGGGCATTCTGGGAACGGCAAGTTGCAAGTTTAGGTACAGCATCATGTAGGCCTACAGCAGTATATCACTGACCATGAGTAACATGCTGCCAGCTATATATTTTGTTGTTGTCCTGGCCTGACCCAGCCCAGGGAAAGACAGGTTAGGAGTTTGGACTTTTAAGTACACACTATACAGTATATAAAGTAATCATTGATAACAGAAAACACAAAAGAGTGATTCTATGAAAATTGACAAAAGACAAAGAAGGGCATACAAAAGACCAGTTTTGGTTTTAGTTTCTGTTTTATTTGTACTTTGGGCTTGTTTTACCATAGCATGGTACCATAGCATTGGTATTTTGGTGAGAAAATATTCACATATCATTCACACTTCTAAAGTTTGGCTTGAAAATGCTAAGCCCTCTTAATCATGACCACACACAGTATTCATGATGGATTTTTGCACAGAAGTCTTAGGTGAATAATCCCCTGTGAGGGACTTGTAGGAATTTAACAACAACCAAAAGGGGAAATTGCTGTCCTTCGGATGTGTTTGAAAACTCTCCATGAGGGTTTTAGGTGCCAATGTTCGCTCTGTTTCAAGAAAAAGAGATATGAATTGACATTAACACAAAACATTTTGGGGGATGGAAGCAAATATGCATGAGGTTGTCAAGTTCACCATCACCTCATAGGCTAAATCAAGAATTATACATCATGTCAACTCTGATAACTATTTTCAGTTGAGTTAAGTATAAGAAGTCATTTCCACTCACTATCTCAAATGTGGTCAACTGAAAATAGGCATTGCATTACACTGTGTCAAATATTAGCATAGTAGCTAGCCTAACATCACCCAACTTCTGGAGTGTAGGTGATGTGTATTACAGACTTCAGTCCTGAAATAACCCAGCTGCTGCAGAGTAGGTGATGTGTACTGTAGGTATTACAGACCTCTGGCCTTGTAGTAGACAAAGCCTCCCATGGCAAAGATAAACCCCAGCATCACTTCTGCGGCTCCCATGGCAACTATGTACCATTCAGCCTTGGACATCCATGTAGAAGGGTCTGTGAAAACATCACAGCATGCTTGTTGCATTGGTCTATACCAGGCATGGGCAAACTAAGGCCCGGGGTCCATATTCGGCCCGTTTGGCTTTTTAATCTGGCCCACCAAACCTTTTGAAATTATATTCAATAACATTATCAAACCTTTATTTAGAATTTTCCCTGCAATTTCTGCAAACTGTTGTTAAATGCATTTAAAAAAAGCTTTGCATACCCATGCTTTACCACCTATTGAAGGCCAAAACTGTGAAATATAATGGCCTTTACATGTCATTTATATTACTTCACACAAACACTACATCTATCTGCTCCTGGCAATTTTACCAGAAATAACTCACAAAGACTCTCTAGTTATTTGCCTGCATGTACAGCCAAAACTCTCACCCCAGACGATCTCCAGAGGCTCCTTGAGGCTGGCGTGTTCCACCATACAGGAGATCTTCTCTCCAGCTTTGGGGGTGAACTCCAGGTGGGAGTGGACCTGGTAGTACCAGTCTCCGTCCGCCAGCTCCCCAGTATAAATCTCTTCACCCACCACCTCTCGGCCATCTCTGAGCCAAGTTAGATTGATTATCTTTGGGTAGAAGTTATAGGCGCTGCACAGTAGCACTGCAGGCTGGTCCCCAATGGCCTTCTTTACAAGTCTTAAAGCAGCAGTAGGGACGGCTGTGGAGGACAGAACTCACTGCATTGTAATGGTGTTATCGTGTTGTGTTATCGTTTTGCAGGGCTGTGGGTATTTGTTTATCAATTGTCATTTTAAAAATCTGATGTAATGGAATTGTCATTGCTACCCACACAACTGAAGGTAAAAAAGCACACACAGAACACAATAACAAACAAATAGCAAGAATTAAGTTAATAAAGACATAATACTTATAACAATTTACTTAAACAGTTTTAGATAAGCAATAAGCTACTCGAGTCCGTGCGTATACGCTGGTTTTAGAACAGCTGAGGGGTGTTGTTAGGCACAACGTGAAGCAGAGTTATTGCTTATTGCTTAAATAAGCTCAGTTTTATTATGTTGTAATTTATTTTCGTTTAAATGTAGGCCTACTCTTGTTTTCAGTTTAAACTGCGCAGGTTACCCCATGAAGGGGAGGGGCACATTGGTGCCTTAATTGATTGGCTGTTGACAGCCTGATTGAAGGCCAATAGAGCCTGCATGGCGTGAGCTGTGGGTTTTTTCTGATCTTTGGAGTTTATTTAAGTTGTCTGACAACTCACAGTTTTTCTTTTGTTTTAATTTACTTTGTGTGTGTTTTGTTCTTTTGAATTTTCTTACTTTTTTGTATTTGGTTTAGCACTTGGTTTTGTTTTGTTTTTTTGGTTAAATAAACTTCTATACATTTTTCAGCTTACTGTTTGTCACTGTCTTGGCTAAACTCTCCCAACCATGAGGCTACCCTACAACAATGTTGTGTTATCGTTTTGCAATGCTGTGGGTATTGTCTGTCAGTTGTAATTTTAAAAATCAGATGTAATGGAAATATCATCGCTATACCCACACACCTGTCCACTTTGGAATACTTTATACACTGAGGCACCTACATTTAGCATACAATAATGATTAGATTACATCTATTGGACATTATACTGTGATGTCATATTAGAGCTAAATCTGATATTTAAGATAAATAATAACATCCATGCCAACACATTATTCACCAATTGTGCTTCCAAAAAAAATAAATAAATAAGAGCTTGACCCTTCTGAAGCCTTTGTTTCTATGATCTATGTATCTCTGTGTTGGCCACATCAGAAGATATAGAGTAGCCTACCTACTGTAATGTGCACTGTGTACACATTGTGTGTATTTGTGTACTCTGTGTATTTCCTGCCCTTTCCCACAGGTCTGCCTACAGCAAAAACAACAACAACAACAACAACAACAACAACAAACAACTAACAACAACAACATTGATCTAAGACACAAGCTCGTCTCTGTTGGGGCAGCCATGGGCGACTGGTTAGGGCTTTGAAACCAAAAGGTTGCCAGTTCACTCTCCAATCAGAGGACCACTACTGAAGCAAGGCCCCTAACCCCTCACTGCGCGCAGCCCCGAGTTGGGGGTTAGTATTTGTCTCCCTTCACTGTGTGCTTAGTGTATTTCACCAATCATGACTGGGTTAAATGCAAATGTGTGCATAGAGCATACTCTTTTGAAATCTCAGGCTTGTAATCTGTACCCACAGACTCAAAAGGATATTCTATAGTCCTACTATACTATACTACTATAGTACTATATTATACTATTTAATGGGCAGTGGTGGCGCAGGTGGTAGAGGAGCCAGTTGATGACCGCAAGGTTGCAGGTTCGAGCCCCACTCTACCAGACCCCATCAAAGTGTCCTTGACACTGAACCCCAATTTGCTGAGCCTGCCTGCCACCAGGTAATCCCCTCCACTGGTGTGTGACGGTGTGTGATTGGGTGAATGTCACTGCAGGCGGCTCTCCTGCCCGTGCGCATCACTGTGGGATAGCTAGAAACGTATAAAGAGTATATTATGCTCTGTACTCAGGTGCTACATTTTTTCTTTATTTGCTATTACTCACCTGTCTTTGTTAGAATGCTATTAATCTCAATCTGGGCATTGGCCCTGCAGTATGTGTCCTTCTCAGCTTGCATAGCTGCCAGCATGGCTGGGTCTTTGTTCCATGCATCTGCGTTATGCACTCCAAGCTCAGTGTATCCTACAAACTTGCCCACAGTGCTGTTGAAGCGGATGAATTCAGCTTTGTTAAACCAGTAAGACTTAATAAACTCCAGATCAGTCAGGTCAAAGGAGGTGTAACGGCATTGATCCACTGAAGAACTGTGATATCCATTGGACCCCCCTGGCAAAGCAAGGCAAATTAATTATGCATTTGAAACACAAAGGAATTCCAATGTGCGGTACAACATAAAGGAAAGGACAGTAGCCTGTATGAAGATAAAAAAAACTCACAGAAAAGATAAACAAATAGACAGATTGACATTAATATAGTATAACATGATTCAAATTTAAATGAGTCCATTTTAATTTAATTTAAAATATGTAAAATGTACAACAAAAGATACGTCCACTGAGGAGCTGCAATATCCATTGGAGACATCTGCACTTAGCAATGTATCTGCTCTCTCTATGTCCTTTTCGATTAGACACACTACTTTACCAATGCCTTTTGGCTAATATTGGCCTAATTTGGCCTAAATAATAAAATTGTAATAATAATTCATTAAAATAATAATAAATAAAAAAGAAATCATAATATATTATATAAATATAATACATTACTTAAAATAAATTAAATAAATAATTAAATTTTACATAAAAAGGCACAAAAAGGCATGGAATAAAACTCATCAAGCTGGGCTCCTTATTGTAGATGTTAAGGCAAAGCAGAAACATTTTTTTAAATCATGTTACACAGGCTGTCAGGCCATGAAAATGGGCATAGCCATAAGTTATAGAATAACTCACAGTGACAGAGAGGAGAATAACTCATCACTGGTAAGTAGTAGAGTTATAGAATAACTCACCCATGGTAGAGTGGAGAATAACTCACCCATATTAGGTAGGCAACAGAGTTGAGAATAGCTCACCCATTGGTAGGTAACAGAGTAGAGAATAACTCACCCACTGGTAACAGAATGGACAGGGCAATCACTGGCCAGATGAAGTGCTGTGCAGCAGGCATTCTCTCACTCTGGATGGGCTCCTGCAGGAGAAACAGTGACTGAGGAAATAAGTACAGTTCTTTTGGAGGCACACGTGAACCTAGACCAATCAAGTCTTTAGCACACAGACTGTCATCAGTTTCTATGCAGTCTTGGACTTGGATCTGCTGACATTATAGGTGGTACAGTGCGCGGAGACTGTAGAAGAGGAAGCTTGTCATGGAGCAACGCATACCTGTGTACTGTCCTGTACCACCTGTATCTGTACCTCTGTACCAAAGATTCTAGAGCGCTACGCTTCACTCTAGAATCTTTGCTCTGTACTGTCCTGTACCACCTCATTCAACTAAGAGTAGCTCATCAGGAGGGAATCAAAGAAGTTTATTGTCACAAGAATAAAGTTATGGGTTAATAATACAGTGAAACTACGCCTTTTGTCAGTCTGTTTGTGTATGTGTGTGTGTGTGTGTGTGTGTGTGTGTGTGTGTGTAGGGGGGTGATACCGTTGGGGATGATATTGTTATCAACATTTTTATCTTGTTGTTTTAAATTCCGCACATACTGTGTTTCCTATGACCTAGCCTATATAAAAATTGTAAATAGTCGTACGTGTCCATATAGTTGGGTTCAAAATACATTTGTTATGCGTCATATATATGCTGACTTTTGAGATGTAAATCTTTCTTTCTACAATAGACAAGAGGTTTATAAGAAATGACAATGAGGAACAGAAAGGATGATTGACCTTAAACATCGGAACCACAGAGAGCAATTTCCCAATCCAGATCACTTTTATCCAGCTTAAAGTTTTGAAAAATTGCACTTAGATCATTTGGATAGTATCTTAAATGCAATATTCAAAGGAGCTCTACACCTCTAATGAGATGATAAACACACATTTGTTAACAAATGTGGTTGAGTTGTTGTCATATTTGCAGGTGTCTTTTCTCATTGAGCACATCTGCCAATGTCTTGCTCTTGATTTTAAAAGACATCATATTATGCCGTGAAGAAATGGAAGCGCCAGCGAAAGTCCTACCAGGAAGACTCATAGAGGTTGCGTCATACTGTAGATTGCTCACTTAAGGAAATGTTCTCCTGTCCTAAATGTTCTCCCTTCTAACATCCCTGCTCTTGCTGCTCTAGGCGCTGGTCCCAGACATCCCACCTCCCTCCCCACCACCACCAGTTGGGTCCTTGTCCTCTTGTCCAGGAGGTAGGCTCCGCCGGATCAGGCGGACCGAGATGTTTATTATCCTGGACCATGGCCTACGCCACAGACTTTCATTCTGTTATCCTTGTAATAATGTAACTTATTAAACCTTTAAAGTCATTCCTTTCTGAGTCTTTCTGAGAGAAATACAATTCACACATCCAAATCTGATCTGAAGGAAAATAAACACATTTACCCTTCCATATGACCTGTATTGATGACTGATTTCTGGACAGGGAAATTGCTGTAAAATTTCTTCTGATTTGTATAAAAATTCTAAAAGAGAAAACGTTAACCTTCTCTGAATAAATTGGATATTTCAATACCACAACATACATTTCTTTCTGGATTTTACAATATCTAGAAATATTTTTTGGGTGGGGGGTGGGGGGGGGGGGGAAATGATCATGCCTGTCTATAAAAAACAGTGCCAAGATCTTTGTCAAGTAGGCCCTCTAGTGGTTGGGAGTGGAAGAGCAGAGGAAGAGAAAAGTTGGTGGAGGAGAGGAAGTCCAAATGAACTAAATTTATTAAAAAATTTAAAAAGTTAAAACTTAAAAAGTTATTTTTGAGTTTACCCAACACAAAAACGCATTTTTTAAATGTTAGTTTTTGTGTTGTGTAATCTCAAATATTCTGGGTGTAATCTCAAATTTTTCTGCAGTATATGTAGATATGTAGACATTGTATATAGACATGCAATGTTTTAGAAGACATATTGCTTTCAGAAAATAAGATAGCCTTCTAAGTAAGATACTTCATTGGTGTAGCCCAAATTTACCAAAAGAAAAAATCAAAAACAATTACTTAAGATTTTCCTATAGAAATTCCTAAAAATATATAATAGCCTACCATTCCAAAGATTTTACAATTAGGCTGGTTCAACAGGTTTAAAGAAGAATTAGAAGGTGGTGTGTGTGTGTGTGTGTGTGTGTGTGTGTGTGTGTGTGTGTGTGTGTGAAAGACAGACAAACAGAGAGAGGGGGAGAGTGAGGCCTGTTATTTTTGAGCAAATGTAAATAAAGAAAAACAAAGGAACTGGTCTGGAACCTTCTGTTTATATACACGGAAATGAAGATAACATGAGGGTGTCAGCCTGCACAGGACAATTCAAGTGAGATATAGACTACTTCTGTCTATCAAGGTGTTCAAGGCCAGATACTCTGGACTTTTGTTTTAAAAGCAATCCTTTGAAACCGGGCATTTACCAGGTAGACTTAAAAAAAACCCATCACATTTCGTAAATGTCCAAAATATCCTAACTCTCCCATTGCCATGATAAACAGTAGTTTGGCATCTGGGTGTTTGGGGATTTGCAAAATCAACCTCAGTAAGACGATCTCCACGTGGAATTTGGAAATAGGAAACTCAAATGCTTTGACCAGTTTCGTGCCAGATGGGAGGGGACACTGTCTCTTTAAATGTGGAGAAAGCGCACCGTCTATCCGTAACCCCCGCCCTGACTTAATCGGACGGTCGTGTTGTAGTAGCGTTCAGATCGCAAGGCCGGGGAATAAATGAACCCGATAGCACATCGGAGGTAAGACCATGGATTTACTCTTGACCCAAAGGTTTTGTGAAGTGTTTATGTCTGCAACCATGTAGTTGTCTTTAAAATAGATTATTTCTTACCTGCCTAATGGGCATCTCGGCGTACCTAAATTGTCCGCAGCGAGACTCGTGTAGGCTACTTATGATGAAATACAAAGGGATGATAGAAACGCATTTTGTTCATCATCCGCAGAACGTAATCAGTGCCGAAAACACATCTATCAGTATGTTTTAAGAGAAAGACACCTGGAAGCAGCCGTTTCTCCATTTTGTTCTAAATTATTCATGGACCTTTGAGGACATGACATAAACATGACGTGCCTTAAACGGTCAGTTATTTGAGTTGAGTTATTAATTTCAGAGTCTTTCTCAGTCGAATCATGACAGTTATTTTAGAGCAAATCTGAAATCGAGCGAAATAATTGGGAGATCAAGTATTACGTAATACATCGCAAGCCAGCGAGACTCGAAGCTCCAGGAGATTTGCTGCGTTGAGCCGGAGCATCCCCAGCCGGTAAGAGCTATCTGCGCAGCATCTGCCAGCTCGTGCTCACGCCACAGCAACGCACACACAGCGTATGGCGTCCCGGGAGACAGAGGGAATTCAGAAACAGTTTTGGTCTAATACACAGTGTATTTGTGGGTGTAGGGCATGGGTATCATTAAAATACAAAATATATGCTCATAGGCTATTCGATCAATGTTCGAATGTAAACATAGGCCACGTTTGATCAACTGATATGTATTTGTTAAGTTGAATAAGGAAATATAAGTGATAGTATGCCAATTTGCAGGCAGGTGAAGTATAGCATTTACAATGACTGGCAGTTTTTGAGACCTGTTGCTCCTCAGTAGTCTATTCTACAGGCTCTAAGTTTTGCTGAACATTTGTCTGTCTAGGGTATGCTGTATTTTCCCTGCTTCCTGCCTGTGCCAAACACACACACACACACACACACACACACACACACA
>JAGFZM010001547.1:0-34323 GCA_017657215.1 Limnothrissa miodon | reverse complement strand
TGTGTGTGTGTGTGTGTATGTGTAGGAGCACTTTGTGTGAACATGCATTTTACTTCATGGAGCTTAGTCTCACAGACACTCTGACCTTATAAAGATCTCAAGATGATATTTAAGTGAGGGCACTAAATGTAAAATGACCTCCTGTAGTCAATGAAAAGGTCACGTTGCATTTCCCCGCTCATAATGATGATGGGAAACAGGTTCAAAGACTGTAATTATTCAGGAAATCACAAATGAATGCGTCTCTCTCTCTTTTTCATTCCATCCCTTCATCTCTCTCTGTCTCTCCCATCATTCATCTACCTCTGTCCGCCTACATCTCTCTCTTCATGAGTGTGTGTGTCTCTCTCTATCCATCTATCTGTATCTCACACTCCCAGCACAACACTTACCTTGTGGACTTTAAGCCCTGAAAACAGCACCATCCTGCATATTACTGGCCAAGACTTTGTACTTTAAACCTAAACAATGCAGAATGAAGCAAACTGTGAAATATTCATTAGATATGTAGAACATTATTATTGGCCAAATGGCAGCTTTGTTACAGTATGAATGCTATGTGTGTAATATTTTTATAGGCTAATGCATTTTCTGTCGTTGAATATGTGCAAGCAGTATTAGGATGTCTGTGGAGATGTCCATTTCTGTGCGTGTGTGTGTGTGTGTGTGTGTGTGTGTGCGCACATGTTTGCTCTCTGATGGCTCTGGTGGGAAAATTACACAATCCAACTGGTTCTGTGGAACTGAAGGAGGTTGTCTGTTCCATCTTTACTTTCTCTTTCCGTTTCCCATAAACCAGTGAAAACCAAGGGAAAGTATGACTGACCAAGTCAGAACAAAACTTAACCCATTCGCCCCCTGACCAAAGTTCACAAATCTTATGTAGTGTAGGCCTACAGTGCTGTGTCAAACTAACATTGCACAAATGTTCTGAGAACAGTTTTTCAATCCTACTCCTGTTTCCCCTGAGTCCAAAAACAGGTGAGCAGGTATGGAAAGCTTTCACCTTGAAAGCTACTTAAGGTTAATCCTGTATTTCCTGTGTATCCGTTGCTCTCTGCTTGAAGAAAAAAAAATCAGCTGGGTAGAGTAGAGCTCATGGACCACACATGCAAATGTTCCCTTCATATTTGACTGCCATTTTCAAAACGGTTTGCATGATTGCTTCATCAGAATTTCTGAAGGAAAGATAACGTCGGCCATGACTGCAGTTACCAAAACAAGAGGCGGGACACTTTTGGGCTGTATGCAACGTTTTGTCGGTATGCGACAAATCCACCAAGTAAACAAATTTAATGTTGAAATTTGTTCAGTCTCTAGACAAAGTGCTATTTTGCTTTATGAAATAATTTACCAGTCCAAGCTCATTATTTTGAGTAATGTCTACACTTTTCTATTACAGTAGCTCTACAGTGTGCCTGTACCTCCTCTCCATAATAATAATAATCTTAATAATAATAATAATAATAATAATTATTATTATTATTATAATTTAAAGTGTAAATAATTTAGAGTGGCATTCCAAAATCAGAAGAATGCATTTCACTTCATTTGGGGTGACTACAGGTCATTGTCCGGGTGACGTCAGCTCTCTTGGAGTGGGTCCAGTGTTATACTACAGCAATCTGATATAAAACCCTGAGGTTTTAGGCATAGAGCAGGGGATTATGGGGATTTGGGAGTATGGTGTGGAGACATGGAGTGTGTTGCCTGGCAAGAGAAAAGTGAGCTGGTCTGCACTGGTGGTGGTCGGTTGATCGGGGGACTGAGAGGAGGGAAGGAGGGAGCCCTGTGTGGGGTCAGGGTCAGTCTACGTTGCGGAAATGAGAGTCCACCAAGACGGAACCGGATACATCCAGAAACACTGAGGGCTCTGTTGACATGCCGTCGTCTTAACTTTTGACAGAGAGAGAGAGAGAGAACCATTGCGTCTCACACACTGATAGAAATGCAAATGTTACTTCTCCTCCAGAGAATTCCGCCTTCCAGGATGGAAAACATGGGCGAGGCGGCTTTGGAGCGAAGCTCTGCCGGAGATTCCGGGATGTCACAGCAGGGCCCCCCATGGCGTCACATCAGCTTTTGCGGGCACATTGATCATGATAAACCCATTAGAACAGACTAAAAGTTTGCTAAATAGATTGAGCAATGGGCATTAGACAAAAGGCCAATCTGTCTTTGTGTCTCTCAACTCTGATATCTGGCCATTGTCTGCTATTATCCTCCTGTGCACAGCCTATATGATTCTGTCATCACATGCTACCAAGCGTGGATTCATAGGAATAAGGAAATGAGAAGTCAGTAGGATTCAAGTTTAAAAAAATATTTATTGAAACTGTAAAAAAATAAGTTTCTAAATTCAATTTACATCACTAATTCAGTTGACAGGGACAAAAAAAAATCTAGTTGCAATCATGCAACCAGAAGTGAAACCATGTAAACACACACACACACACACACACACACACACACACACAGTCATTCAGAAACATTCTCTATGAGGACACACAGAAAACAATTGTCAGTAGACTTTCAATACATCATGCATTGAGAGACAAGTGCTTCGGAGATTATTGGCAGATATTTACAATTCTTATCAATCCTTAAATATGGTAAAAATAAGTTTTAAATAATCTGTGGGCCCTTCAGAATGAAACAATAAAAATTAAATTTAGTTATAAATAAATAATTCCACATCTTTAGGAGAAAAATAATAATAAAGAAAAAGAAAAAAAAAAAAAAAAAGACCTCACTCAAATAAATATTATTTACACTACATTGTCTTGGAATTTTGAGGTTCAAGACAAAATATATTGATATATTTTACATATTTACAGATATATTACAAAAAAAAGCAGATCATAAGATTAGTCAGTATTGTAGTTGCATTGCTGTGTGCATATGTGACTCGTGTGGGAGGCAGTTGTATATGGGGGACCTCAGATGTGAGGTGCGCGGCAGAAAGAGAAACATGAAAGGGAGACAGAAAGAAAAGCGAGGTATGCCTGTTTTGGAGTTTTTTTTGAGGTTATCTGGTCAGCATTGAGACAGTGTGGTTGATGTACATAACTGCAGGCTTGCTTTGCTGCACATTATGGCAGAAGGATGTGGGGAAACCCATTAAAGAGAGACATGAAAAATAGTAGTAGTAGTGGTGGTGTGGCGTGGCTATTCAGTTCAAGTATATCCAACATCCCCAACAGTTTTAAAAACAAAAAACAAACAAACTCACACACAGAAGGCACTGAATGAGAGGTCCACATAAGCCCCAACTCTGCTCAAGTAGCTCAGATAGCTAACATTCTCATCTTGGTCCATCACAAACACAAGGCACCGACTGCAGCCAACATGGCTGACCTTGTGCCTTTTGTTTTGTTTACAGTCTGAAAAGATCACATAAGACTCAGATTTCTCACTATGCCCAAATGACTTCAAGAGGTTTGGTTCTGTATGGTCTCAAATGAAGCAGGTGTAGAACAGAGAATTGTAGATGAGAATTCTCCTTCACCTGGCCCCAGATGAGACTGTTCCAATCGCCTCCAGTCCCTCCCTACTTCTAGTCCAATGGCAGACATGACCCTGGCAGCCTCAGACATCGCTGCATGCAAAGGGGGAGAGAGAGGAAAAAAAACAAAAAACAAAGTTCATCCCTTGCCACCTGTGACGGGATCAGTTTGACCAGTCCAATGACCTCTGCCCGACCGAGGGCTGGCTTGGGAGTCCCGTTTCCGGGGCCTCAGCTGGCGTTCACTGGAGGGCGTGCCCAAACCCCTTGCAACACAGGTTGCCACGGTTACTTGCTGCCAATGTTGACAGTGGGGAAGGGCGTGGACTCGTGGGCCAGGCTGTGCAAGCGGATCTCAGTGCCGTCTGTGCTGGAGGGTGTGGTGGTAGTGGATGTGGGGGAGGAGGTGGAAGTGGAGGAGGTGCCCTGCATCCACGGGTGGCTGAAGATGTCCTCGAAGGATGGCCTCTCAGAAGGCCGCAGGGACAGGCACCACTTAATCAGCTGCTGACATTCTACAGAGCGAAGGGGAAGAGACAAAAGGGTGCGTCAGTGGTGACTCAGCAGTGAGCAATGACTCACTATGGAAACACAAAGTAAAGGTTAAATAATAATAAAGCCTCGAGAACAAATGATAAAATAAAAGGCGTTTAAGAAAAGGTGTCAGGTTATTAAGGGCGGGAGATATTCACCTGCTGACACACGCCTCCTGAAGAGCACCTGCCCACGGATAATCTCTTCGTCTTGCTCGAAAGGGATGTCGCCACAGACCATGTCATACAAGAGGATGCCGAGCGACCACACTGTCGCCGACCGCCCGTGGTAACGATGGTGTCGGATCCATTCGGGAGGACTGTACACACGAGTGCCTAGTGAGACAACAAAAAAACCTTAGTCATTCGGACATACTTCAGAAAGCATTTGGGCAGAAAGCAAATTCTTGAGACTTAACGGGCCTAGTTAACAATCAATTTAGAATCTCACTAAAATGAAATCAATTTTCAGTACTTGAATGATTTGTTGCCGAAATACACCGTTTTATAATTCAGGTTAATCTGCAGGATCATGTGCCTGTGTGCGTGACAGTAGGCGCATGCAGTGGGAGGGGTGGTTGCCATGTGACTATGTTTACAAACTTTGAGTTGTAACTGTTCCAGCTCTGCCCATAGGAGGGCGCCCTAACCAACAACAACACACTCGGTTGACCTCTTTGACGCACCAAAATAAAACAAACCTATTCCCATTTGTTCTTCTAGGCTTCACGTGTTTATAAACATCCATCCATATACACAGAAATCTTGAGGTCAAATAATATTTCTTCTTTTACGAATTCAGACTAAACACATACAGGGATGAAATAAAAGACAACGCAACAATCTTATAATTGCCTGCTTACCATCAAAATCAGTGTAAACAGTGTCCTTGAGTAGAGCTCCAGAGCCAAAGTCGATTAGTTTCATCTCGCCAGTCCGTAGATCAATCAAGATGTTTTCATCTTTGATGTCCCTGTGCACCACGCCGCAATTGTGGCAATGCCGCACTGCTTCAAGTACCTGGCGAAAAAAGTTCTTAGCCAGCTCTTCGGGCAAGGCACCTTTCTCCGTGATGAAATCAAAAAGGTCCTTGACGGCCTCTGGTCTCTCCATAACAATGATGAAGCTGTCTGGCCGTTCGTACCAGTCTAACATCTTTATAACGCCACGAAATCCAGTTCCCACTTTCTTCAAGAGGATGATTTCCATCGGGACACGGCTTCCGTTTGGCTGAAATCAAGAAATTTGCCATTAGCTCAATCGAGCCAATTTGCCCTCTAAAACCCAAAACAGAACGGCGCAATTCGTTTGCTCCAATAACGTTTGTTTATTTCTCTTACCAATTCTCCCCATTCAGTCACACGATCTTTTGCAACATGCTTGATGGCAACCTGTCAGTAAAAAAAAGACAATACATCATAAATACAACCTTAAAACGTAAGATATGTTGAAACAGACTCATCTTAATCATTTAACTAGCGGATTAAATAGGTAATTATAGTCGCATTTTGCTGTTTGCTTAATAATAAACTGACTCTTATAATGAAAATTATACCGAAAATTATACAACATTGCAAAAAACCCACCGGCGCTCCGTCAGCAATCCTCAAGCCAGTGTAGACCGTGCCGAAGCCTCCGCTTCCCAAAACAGAGCCGACCTGGTAAACCTTCTCGAATGGTTCCCTTTCTTTAACTACAAAACAAAAATACAAAGATCGTTTTAATTTATCACACACAGGCTCAAATTTTATACAAACAAACAGTCTTATTCGCTAATCAATATAGATCCTTTACGAAATGTGTTATGCAGGCAAGCGCTCCATTATCCAACCGTCTTGCGACGTTCTCGTTGGAGTCGAGCAATTAGCTTGCTAGCCACCGCATTGCTAGGCGCCACACCAACAACACAACGTCCTCTAACCTTGATGAACTTGAAGCTGGATTTTCGCAGGCATGTCCACGGTGGAAATATGAGTGAAAGAGTTGAATTTCGATAGAAGCATTCTTATAATCCGCAATTCAAAAGATTTTCCACGATTACTCCGAAATGTAGGTCGAATTCGAACGATGCCGCCGAGAGTCCACGTTGCCGAAGTGGGACAAATGCAGTGAAAATCCTCTCATCTAATAGCAGAGGTATTCGCCACGTCCGTGGTCAGTGCTGTCGTTGAACCAGGCAGACTCCACTCAGCAGTCAACAACAATATCAAAAAACGTTAATACAATAGTCTAAAACGTAAACGAAAAATTAAGACACAACGATGTAGCCAAGTCCCGCTCTTGTGTATTATCTCCACGCAACGTTACCGGCTTTCTGAATCGGTGAAATAGGGGCAGGACAAAATATATATCATAGTAAATGGGCGTAGCCTTTACGTTGGACGTCACTCAATCCCCACCCATTATATTTTTCTCCACCAATGGAAAGACGCTATTCTTCTCACGAGGACGTCAATCACATATGAGGAAAACGATGCTGCGTAGACTTGACGTGGCGGGAACTAAAACGCGCCAGTTTTTTTGTGATCGTATAAGGAGCATGGGAGAACCCGCGAAATGTCGAGTGTTTATTTTGAAAAAAGCAACGGCTGGCTTTAGACAATGGGTCGTGTTTAGGAAGTATATCTGTCCGGCAGAGACCTGAAAGAGGGGGGTTTGATCAGCTACTAGTGTTGATGAGGATGATTGAAAATTAGAATTATTTTTAGATGCAGACCAGGTTAAATCTGGTTAACGTGTTAAATCATAATATCCTATTCTATGTGGATGGTGGATCAATATCATGTTCTATGTAAACCTATGATTTAGACACGTAAGGGGTTTGCCAAAATTGCCATGTATTTTAAATAATTAACAGGTTTCTCTTTAGTTGTTTAGTTTTTTTTTTTTTTTTTTTTTGGCTATATAGGCTATTCATTCTTTCTGTCTGATAAAAAAAAATGAAACTTCTTTTCTCACTCAATTTAGTTTTGAATGGTTTAGATAGTCAAACAATGGTCCCTTCACCTAAGCATTATGGAAAATAGGCGCATACCAGGCATTCCTTTAGAATGGGTGGCCGCGATCACCCTGTCGCAGGATGTGGGAAACGCGAGATAAAAGGCTTCTATTTACTCAAGCCCCCTCCCTACCCCCTTGTCTTTTCCCGCGCACACTGTTTGAAAAGTGGTAGTTAAGCATCTCTTTCTCTCTCTGTCTCGGACAAGAACATCAGAAGTATATTTTAATGTCTTTCAGACAAACAAAAGTTGCATATCCAAGGAAAATGTAGGCCCTAACATGTATCATGGGGTGTTATAAACTGAAATACTATAGGCTTATTAAATAATGTTGTTATTATTTGTAGTAGGCTAGTTGTAGTAGTCTACTAGCAATAGCACATCATTATAGCCTATGTAAACAATTATTTTTATAAACTGAGTCAAACAGCTATATCCTTCATTCTCACAAAGCCTGCCATACCAGTGTGTAGGCTATACACATCCGAGAATAGATCTTATGTCAGACCTATAAGGCTTTGCTAGCGGGTTCCCTGGCTTGCCTGAAGGGGCATCCAAAATGTTTCACATCTCCCCTTCTTACTGTTGTAGATTATATTATAGCATCTGCCGTTTTGGGTTTGGGGGTGCATGTGGGGCAACGCTGTGAACTGTGATCTGAGAAGCAGCAGTGTCTGTGTAATGCCAGAGAAATGACAGCGCAGCCAGGCAGTGATATTTGGGTACCTATCTCGCCTAGCACAGATCAAGTGACAGCAACACAGTCGTCCATCTGTCAAAGGCTGCTGGGGCTTTTATTAGCACTGCGCCACTCCAAGCATGCAGCAGAGAGCAGCTCTCCCGTTGCACTCCCAGTCCTTCTCCTATCACACGCAAGTTACGAGCCAAACCCCTCACCAACGCTTACCTCTTCTGACATCATACTTCTGTAAGGAGAGGCTCTCTTGTCAGTGTTATTTATGGTCTCTGAAGTGCGGCGCTTTGCTATTGCATTTAATTAAGTTAAGACTGCAGAATTCTAAAATCATGCCTCACTGTCTGTTAGTCATCATAGCAGTCAAATTCACAGATGATATATAAGAGCACCGTGACGAAACTCACTAAGACCCAAATGGACTTATTCTCTCAGTGAATACTATGTCAAACTATTCAACACGTGGGGCCATTTTATTTGACCATCTATTTCTTTTTCTTCTCTTTAGGTACCGATTCAGAACGGTCCTGTGTATTTCTCCTCACAAGCCCATGATTGCCCAGGCTGGACTGATGACCTTATGCCCTTCCGACCTGCTATTCCAAATGGAACAGGTACAGAAGCAGACTTCAGCACGGGCAACAGCTCAGGTAGCGGACTTACACAATGTTGTCTTCTTTGCACGCACACACACACACACAGGCACACGTTCACCCTCCCACACACAAGCACGTGAGAATACAGACACACACACACACATGTGTTGCAAGCACGTGAAAACACAGGCACAATCAGACTCAAACACACACAGACAAATACACACACACAGACACACACATATGCATGCACACACACACACACATGTGAGAACACACAAACACACAACAAAACAGTCCCATGTCCCTCCACCCAGTTGGATCCATCTGGCAATTGAATTGCCTGCTGATTGCTTTGCCTTTCTCACCACCTTACGACATGGGCCGGCAAAACAATCAAGACCATGCATCACCCCCCTGTTTTTCCCCCAACACATGCTGCTGTTCCATTATGCTAGGAAAGCAGGTGTATGTTTGATTTTGACCGGTCAGAATTAGTGACATGCCGACTGCACTGTTCCTCCCGTGTTAGACCATACTTCATCTCGTGCTGGTTATCGCTGCAGGCAACCCGAATGCCGTACGTTTCTGGGATTTCTTCCCTTTGACATTTTCAGTTGAAGAAGTTGTGAGCAAAACCACATTTCTCATGATTCTGTGGTGGAATACCCCTCTCATATCATCTGACATTTCTCCAAAAATAAACAATGACGCTCGATGCCAGAGCCTATGAATAGGGGCGGTCGTAGCTCTCGTGGTGGCTCTGACCTTTGTTTTGTGTTGGTTTCCATGCTAGTAGGGGGTAGAGAGGGGGGGGAGGGGGTGGCTCTCTCACATGACTGACGTGCAGGGCATGGTGTGAACACAGGTGCCTGTAAGGGCCAAGCCAGGCAGTGTGGCCTTACTCTGAAACTTACCCCGCAGTTGTACTATAGTGAGTCTGTGCTTAGGGTTTTGTTTTTTTGTTTTTTAGAATAATGGTATAATAAAATCCAGCCGAAAAGCACACTTCTGTATATTCAGAAGTCAGTCTGTACTGTTATTAATGACAGTAAAAGAAGTTCCTGTATAAAAAACTTTTAGTCTACTTTGAGCATATTCATTAGATGCTTTTATTTACCATTGAAAACACCAGTAAGTGGCAGTCCACCAATAGACGATTGAGTATCACATTGTACATATTACAACATAACAAAAAATAACACTGCTTAGATTTAGTGATAGTTTGGGGCCATTCCAACCACAGCCCTGTTAGGAGAGAGGTTGTTACCGGGAGTCCAGGACTGGTGGCATCGGTGTTCATGTTGAATCAGAGTTGACCTCCAGGCTGCCAGGGGGTGCTAACCAGATTCCAACACTAAAATTATGCCTTATTACAGTTTTTCTCCATTGGTTTGGCTCATTTCTTGAAACCGAGATGACATTCTTAAAACTATAAGGTCATTTGGCCAAACAGTCTTACAGTTCTGCAAAACATTATAGCTCACTAGCAAAATCAAATATCTTTCCCAAAACTGTTCATACGTGCTTCAAAATCAGATTCCTTTCCCATATAAAAGGTCACCATAAAAATTGCAAAGATCCTTCTCAATTGCTTTGGCACATGTGCATTCACCTAGCGTTTTTGTCAAAATAATCTGGATGGTTTAGCACAACAACATGGATCCCCTGCAAAAGCTCATATCTCTCCCAAAACAGTTTATCCATGTGTCAAAACTAAATATCTTTCTCATGTAAATAGTCAGTGCCCCCAAAATGCATCGTCCCTTTGACATTGTGTAAGCACTGCAAGTCAAAATGCTTAGATGTTTTGTCACTATCGCAAAGGTATAACTGGAACTGCAACTGGAAAAACATAAAGTAACTTCCATAAATGAATGCCGTATTCTGTGCATGCACAAATATAAACACAAACAAAACAACAAGCATAGCATATTATGATGAGTGGTTGAAATTCACATTGTCCCACACGATGACATAGAGTGGTAGGACAGGCCCTTCGAGACCTGTCTCATTTCCCATGACCAGATCAGTATAAAGACTGTGAAAAATGACAATTTTTGGTATTTGAGTGTTGTAGGGGCCTAAACTGGGGGTGTTTATGGCTGCATCATTCTCAGATGACAGCACACATTGTTACAGTATATTGCGAAAGGTTTGGATGATGGAGAAGACTATAGAGGTTGGATGATGGAGAAGACTATAGAGGTTGGATGATGGAGAAGACTATAGAGGTTGGATGATGGACTATAGAGGTTGGATGATGGAGAAGACTATAGAGGTTGGATGATGGAGAAGACTATACAGGCAGAAGGCTGCACTCAGCGACCTACCTCTGCTATTGTGAGGCGATAGTTTACAACATGGTCTAATTATAGCCTGAATTTTGCGCTGGACTGGCCTCTTCTCCCTATTCCACCACCTTGCATCCTTGCATTTCTTCTTCATATTCCTCGAGCAGGAAGTTGCCCTTGTTCATTTACTTGGCCAGCTTCTTCTTTTTTCAAACTGCAAATGGTACTGGCCCTGGACATGTCTTTAAATACATGTTTGGAAGCATTCACAATCATGAACAGCTATTGTCAGGTAACTAAAACATTTTTTGGTCATCTGAGATCTGGAAACCTCCTCATTTGCTAAAAGGACAATTCACCTTATTGTCAGTTACTGTCATGATTTTTTCAAATGCTCCAAGAAATTCATATATGAGGTTCATATCATTATATTCTTGACTAATGTTGACAGTTGAACAGAGTATTGTGCATATGATGACTTAAACAATGAAATCATGCTGATATGTTTTGGAGAGAGCAACCATACACTGAAAAATCAACTAATCAGTTTAGATCAGCAAGATCTATTTATTTGGAAAATGGGGGCTCATTGTGCTAACTGTAGGCTACTCGTACATAATCATTTGCAAAAAAAGCACTGAGTCACTTGAGACATGTACTAAGGCATTTGCAATTTGATAAAACCAATGAGAAATGACATTCTGTTTTGAACAATTGCAAGGTGGTTTGGATATTTGTCCATGTTAAATTTTGAGAATGTTATCTCGGTTTCAAGAAATGAGCCAAACCTTTTGAGAAAAACTGTAAAGCAGAGAGAGTTATGTACTCTAGATGTGTATAATTTAACAATTTAACACATCCCAAAGAGAAACTTATAACTATTTTTTCATTGTACTTTTTACAATTACAGACCACATTTTTGCAATTGGGGACATTCCTTTCTTCAACAGTTCAGACTAAAAACAGTCAGGAGATCAGAATGGTCAAACAGTGGAGGTCAAAATGATTTAGCTTGAGATGGTCATATATCTGAGGATTCAAAGCACAGCACAGCACAGCAAAGGGATATAACAACCAACCCAGGTTATGTGAACCAGCTGAGTACTGGGGCAATTCGGCACAAATGCAGTGCTTTTTTGTTACAGACAGACAGAAGGACAGACAGATAGATAGATAGATAGATAGATAGATCCTTTATTGATCCCCAAGGGGAAATTCAAGGTCCCAACAGCTTAAAAAATCACACAGAACATAATACTACAGTGTACACAGGATGATAAGAAACAGATCAACAAAACAACATGACTAGATCATCATTACTAAAAATAACAATAGAATACAAATAGTAAGGGTAGACATGTGCATGAATGTATTGTGGTCCAGTATGAGGTGTGTGTCAAGGTAGTAGTGCAAATGAGTCCAGTAGTGCAACAGTGCAAGGTTAAAAGTCTAGTGACCAGCAATAAATATGTGCATATGTAAAATGGGCAATAAAACATATAAGCATAGCAATTTAACAGTTCTAGTTTAAGTATATGGACAATAAGATAAAAATAAAAAATAACTTAATAATATAAAAAATACAGCATCAGTGCAAGGATAAGTCAGGGTTCATGCATGTCAAGTATGAAGGTCAAGTATCAAGTTAGTTATTGTTATTGGTTAAGTATAAGGAGGGGTTGTGCATGTGGGCTAATGTAGCCAGTAAGGTCCGTAGACAGTGTCAACAATACACAGTATTGTAGAAAAATGTCTTGTAAGTGTATAAGAGGGTTAAGGTGCAGATAGACTATGCAGAGAAGTCCAACTCTCCTTTTCCTTTCAGTGAAGCATTGTAGAGTTGTATGGCCCTGGGTACAAATGACTCCCTAAGTCTGTTGTGCATGTCAGGGAGTGTAGTCTCCAGCTGATCAAGCTCTTCTGCTGCATGATAGTGCTGTGGAGTGGATGACAGTCATTGTCCAGGATGTTGAGTAGCTTGTTCAGGGTCCTTTTGTCTGAT
Source organism: Limnothrissa miodon (assembly GCA_017657215.1). Lineage (NCBI taxonomy): Eukaryota > Metazoa > Chordata > Actinopteri > Clupeiformes > Clupeidae > Limnothrissa > Limnothrissa miodon. The sequence continues at coordinate 21,700 of JAGFZM010001547.1, read as the reverse complement.
ACTGAAGTGATGCACTCCAGTTCAGCTCCCACAACAGAGCCAGCTTTCCTTACCAGCCTGTCTAGTCGCCCAGCATCCCTCTTCTTAGTGCTTCCTCCCCAGCATGCCACAGCATAGAAGAGGACGCTGGCAACAACAGACTGGTAAAACATCCAGAGAAGCTTGCTGCAGACGTTGAAGGACCGCAGCCTCCTCAGAAAGTACAGCCTGCTCTGACCCTTCTTGTAGAGTGCTTCTGTGTTGACTGACCAGTCCAGTTTATCGTCCAGATGTATTAGGTACTTGTATGTTTTCACCACCTCCACATTAACCCCCTCTATGGTGACTGGCATCAGGGCGGGCTTGGACCTCCCTGGGCATCCACACCCATCTGCAGGAGCTTGTCACTCAGTCTGGGGGGTTGGATGGTGTTAAAAGCACTGGAGAAGTCAAAGAACATGATTCTCACAGCACTTTTCTCCTGTCCAGGTGAGTGTGTGTCCTGTGTAGGAGGTATGAGATGGCATCGTCAACACCCACTTTCTCCTGATAAGCAAACTGTAATGGGTCTAGTGCATGGCGCACCTGTGGCCTGTATCCCCAGAACCAGTCTCTCCATGGTCTTCATCAGGTGTGATGTGAGAGTGACTGGCCTGAAGTCATTAAGCTCACTCATGGTATCAGCAAGCTGCTGGTTTGCAATTTGGTCTTTTGTTTCAAATTCTTTGGTTTCTTTCTATTGAGAGCACTTGGCAAGTTTTAAAAAAGGGCTTTATTTGGAACGATTCCGACCTATTGTCTTAGAGGATGAAACTTAAAGATATACATGTATAAAGAAAACCAACCGAAGATATTTAACAAAGATGAAAATTAGTTGTTAAGTTGTTAAGTGGTAGAATGTTCTGATCTTCAAAAAAGGTTTTGAAATTAAAGATTCAAATTAAATATAGCGCTTCACTCTAAGACATACCCTTGAACTGAATGCAACTAAAAATGTTTTTTTCCAAGAGCTCGAATACCCACATGCTGATAGCATGTAAAAATCCGGTCTGTTGGAATCATTCCAGTTTTCTTTTAGTTTATCTGTTTACTTCAGTTTTTTAGTTCTGTTTTTTTCCTTTGTTGCAAATATATTTTTAGTTTATTGTGTTTTTGTGTTAGCCATTTACCTATTTGAATTCTCAGCCATTAAACACATACTGAACTAAAAGTAATAAACTCCTCATTTACTCCCCAACCTATAAACACTCTTCAACACTCCACACTCAAACACATAAAGCCCACCCCTGCCACCACTCCCCAGCTTTCTCTTCCAGTTCCTGATTGGCCCTGACACACAGGTAAATAACTCAGAGGGGATCTGGTTAAAGTCTCATTGGAAGGTGGTGGTGAGGAAATCAGTATTTTTAGTAGCAGCTTCAAAGGTCAACTTACTTCCAGGGGTCACTTCCAGTGTGCACCCCACATCTCCAAACCTCCCTTTAGGTAGCCCAGAACCCCCATGTTAAAAGGTCTTGACCAGGGAAAGGAGAGTGATGAGGGGGGAAGAGGGAAGAGGGGGATGGGAGAGACCTTGAGTGGACATCAAAGCCCCAGGTTCTGTGAGAAAAGGCCCACTGAGTTTACCCAGGGTCAACTTTCATGTCAGCGGAGGCTTGGGGTTTGGGTGAGAGGTCACAGGCATACCTGTCCCTACACACTACTCTCCTCCAGGAAATGACCCCTCACTTGTCTCAATTAGAGAGCTGGCCCTGAAAGACAGGCTTTGTTTAAGAGAGAAGTAGATAGGCCAGCAAGGTTGTGCAAGTTGGCTCTCTGCTGAGGTGGGGGTGTAGGGGTGGCTCGACAAGATCTACGAAGGTCAGATGAAAGAGGCGGGAGGTAGACCACCCTCCAGTGCCCTAATCGCTTTGTTTGCGGAGACTGTCTGCGCAGCCGACGTAAATAACGCCAGATAGCATCTCACGGTCAACCTCTGACTGATATGTGTAGTGACATGTGATATCAGGCTATTTATTTACAATACACAGAGATATTTTGTTCCTAAAAAAGGACATTTGTTACATTAGTAGGATAGCTTAACAATAATTGTCAGCCAACACATTATTACTGAAACAGATTAGGTGACAAAGAATTTCTTTCTTTTTTGAAGTCTTATATATATATATTGTTCTGGCATACATACTGTGTGTGTTGGCTTGGGATGTGAATTATTCGTGTTATTATTTTGTTTGGTCTAGTCAGCTGGATTCCTGTTACACTCTTATCAGTGTGCAACACTCGACAAACGAGGGCGCCAGCTTTTGGCCAGTCACCAGACCAGAGCTGTGGCTACTGTAATGGAGGCTTTGACGAGAGCTGTGTTGTCGCCCTGGCTACTGTAATGGGTTTGAGGGCCACAGAGCCACAAATTGTCCTCTGGAATGTGATTCAATTTGCGAAGGCCAGGAATGTGATGAACCAGAGAGAGGGGATCCCACATGGTCCCCATCTATAGGACAGAGGAATGGTGGGGGAGAGGGGGGGGGGGGGGGGTGGTGGTTCTGCAGCACTTTTCCCATGAAAGACAAACAACAATTAATCCCTGCTGGGGACTTAAATGCAGCCCTCAGACTTTTCAGTCTGTTACCCCAGTAGGGAAGTCTTCAGCTAAGGGGAGTTTTTTCTCTCTCTTTCGTTGTGTCTGCAGTCTTTTTTAGCAGTCATGCAAATCTTGGTGTGTTTTTATTTGTCATCCCGGTCATTCCCGTTTGTTGCTCACACCCATCTTAGACCATTTTCATTTTAGATTTCCATTCTCTTTGCGTCCAAAAACAGAGGGGGTTTTCCCAGACTGAATATCTCCTCACTGCTCTGCTTCCTGTATTCAAAAACAGAAAAGCAGTGATGTCACTCTAGAAAAATCCCAGTGCAGCATAATGGTCTACTTCCTTGTGTAGCGGGGTGGTCTGTCATGAATAGATCTTAAAAACATAGTCGTGTGAAAGAAGAGAAAACTCCACAACACCAGAGACGACCCAGGCAAGATCGCTGATATGGGCCGTACACAGCTGTGTCTCCTATGCAGTCTTGAAAAGAAGGGAAAAATATGGAATTTAATTTAATTTTTTAAGTCTGACTAAGTAATGAATAGACAACTCAGGCATGACTGATATAGGCTATACACAGCTTTTTATCCCCAGCAGTCTGGAGATGTTTTGGTATTTTCTAGGTGTGAGTAAGTAATAGAAAAAGTACCATATTGGCCTGAATATAAGACGACCCCCCTTTTCCCAGGTAATTTTTGGAGTTTTTTGAAGACCAGGTTTTATTTTGTGCCGCTTCATTCTTTCACACCACCCAAGACTAGCTTTGAATTAATTTGTGAGTAGGCTACATTCAGTTCTTTGGCTATCTCCAAAGCTTTTAGCTGTAATATGGCTCTGGTTATGGGCATTCCATCTTTACGCTTTACCGAGACATACTCACAGACTCACCTGTGAATTTCTTGTGAGCGGCTGCATTGACACCTGCGGCAAAACTTTCTTTGAGTATTAGCATTTTTAAGCCGTTCTTTCTAGCCTCGCTACCGGCCAACATTGTACCCAATGACCCCATATTGTCTGGCTGCTTAAGAGTTATTTGAGTATTCGGCCGTGTTCACTACCATAATTCCTAAAATTCACTATTTTATCTAGTCCGTGAATATAAGACAACCCCCTATTTTAAGAGCTATTTTTAGAACAAAAACCTTGTCTTATATTCGGGCCAATATGGTAACAGAAAAAAAGAAGGATATGGAAAAATATTTGCCATTTAGCTAATGTAGTTCCACTATCGTCTCTCAATGCAACAGTACATCCGTAGATCATTGTGTAATGAACTCTTTATTAGATTTTTTCTTGTTTAGCTATTAGCTATTAAAAGAGATCCGCACCAAAATAGACATCATTTTCCATCATTGTAAGCATTAAATAAGGAATTTTTAGGACCAACACTATATCTATTACTGACATCTAACAGGTAACTGAATTGGAGGTCAGGTTGGGTACAGATCCAAAATGAATGTATCGCAGTTTAACAGTTAAGACTACTGTATGTAGACAACCAGGGCTGTGCAGAGACCTTTTGAGGGGCAGGTGCTCAAAGTTAAAAACATGGAACAAGAATTTGAAACACCATACAGCAACATAAATTACAATATAACGGTCTGAACTGTCGCAACCCATATTCATGAAGAATGCAACATGGAATCACAACGTACCATATCAAGATAATATAAAATAAACTTTATTTATCCCACATCAGGGAAATTCACTCGTTACAGCAGCAAAAACACAGTTTAGACAGACAGTAAACACAGTAACACAAGACAAGCACGGACTAATAAAGGTACCCTAGGGGAAACTATATGCTGTAGTCTATGTGCATTTTGTACAAGAAAAGGCAATGGAGATATGGAGTGAAGGCTAAATAATATTGCTTGTTGCAGGTAGTTGCATAAATAAATACAGTATAGAGTCAATAAACAGATACAGTAAGTTAAGGAATTTAAATAGGTCGAAATAACTATTGCACAGGATAATGCACTGGTGTACAGTCAAGTGGCACAAGATGGTGCCAAGTAGTGGTAGTTATAGTGCTACATCACAACTTTTAACGTTAAGTGTTGTACAGGCATTGTCGACACCTGACATCTTTGCGGTGCAAAGCAAGTGTAGTCTGTTTTACCTGATGGGGTACATTGAAAAGCTTTTGTTGGGAGGATGGAGGGGAGGCTGCTGTTGCTGATATTGCTGGACGTAGGCACTGATCTGAGAGTGTAGCAACTAAAAAGAGCATGAGAGGGATAGCTGATTAAACGATTTTGTGATCATGACAAGATGCAAAGACAACTGATACTGGAAATACTTTTTTTAGCTACATTAAAACATACTAATACATACTAAAACATACTAAACTAATTAATCTAAATGTGAATAAGTATTAAGAAGGGTTTTTTGTGCTCACAAATGAAAGTGTCAGCAGTAACATTGATCAATTGGCCTATGTGTCGTTAAACTAATAATGGAGTTGTATTAGCTCAAACACAATTCTATACAACACATTCTATGACGTCTGGTTTATTTCATCAATCAGACGAAGAACTAAAACACATGCTAAAAATGTAGACTATTTTTTCTCGGTATGCCTAAAGCCTGTATAAAGTATTGTGATGACCTTGGCTTAATTTCAATAACGTCCAAAGACCAACCGCTTCAAAATAAACCTCTTACACACTGTAACCTAACGTTACTATACATAAACTAAAATATTGGATGAACGGACACTACAACACTAACCAGACCTAACTAAAAATTGTCGCTAAAAACACCCGTTGAAATATTTTATTTATTTATTTATTTTGGAGCACGGTTTTGCAGGTAGCGTTAGTTTACTTTATTGCCACACCTGCCTACAGTATATCGAAGGCACGGGCCTGAATGTTGGCAAAAGCAGCCCAATGCCACAAGTCATATCCACCCAATCTGGGTGTCAGACACGCACATGCGCGCTTGCACAGCTCACACAGTATTCTCACGGCACTGTCTGTCATCTTACAACAATACAAACTCTAACAGATTTGGAGCCCTAGGCAAGATATTAGATGGCGCCCCCTTGCATTGCAGTAAAATCCACTGCTACATTCTCACAAGAAACTAAATAGCTTTGACATTTGTTTATTTAAATAAACCAATTTAACACATTCAAAACCCACTGCTAGATTGTGTCACTGAGGTTTAGGTGACAGGAGGATTTGCAGGGTTGGGTGTGAGTAACCTCTGCAGTTAATATATAAATCTCAAATCCCAAAAAAGTTGGAACAAGGCCATTTTCACCTATGTTCCATGTCAGTTAGGCTATAGCCTAATAAATCTTATCTTCCATATAGTCATCGAGAATTTATGATGCACAAATACTTGGATTTATGGGTTTAAAAAGGCATATGGCAACAAACTACACGAGGACAGGGTGCTTACTCTTCTTCCAAATTAAAATTCCAAACATTTTCCAGACTTTTTTTTTTTTTTACAACTTATTGTAACCCGCCCCCCAAGACCTTGACTTTATATACTTGTATACTTGTATGCAAGCCTGCACTTGTATGCAGCCTACTTCATTGGTTGGGATTGTACCAATTGTGTTAATTTGAAATGTACGTGACCAGTTAGTAAAATAATTCGTTTTATAGTGTACCTTCCTATTTCTCATTTCACAATGCCTTTGCCTACTGTAAAATTCTACCATACATTTTGTTTCCATACTTTATTAAGACTTTCACACAAAATTCAAGACTTTTCAAGGTCTGGAAAACAGTGTTTTAAAATTCCATATATATTAAGACTTTCAAGACTTGCGCAAGCACCCTGCGAGGAGCAAACAAGAAGTAGCCTGACACCTGAAATTTCAGTCCAATGAAGCAGGCTATATTTAAGTCACAAGGCGCAAAAAACCCGTGCATCCAATCTCATCGGCCATCAACCACGGGATGCACGTTACCTATAATAAACTAGTATTACGTCGCAAATATAGGCAAAATATCTGACCATTTGCTGTATGTTGTAAAGGAGTAAAGGAGGTTTACCATTAATTTTACATTATAACTTGCTGTATCTTGCATGCGAAACACCCGCAAAAATATGCGTTGTTATTCACTAAGATAGACAACAGTCTGTTAACAGCGACAATCTTTTAAAATCGCGATTGAAGTGAGGTAGGTTGTGTTGCGTTCTCTCATGTAGCAGGTAAAGACTAATTAGATGAAGGAGGGAGGTTGGGCGCCACAGGAAAGTAATGCATCAAGTAATGCATCATTATGATTATTAGCCTACTATAGATTAAGGCATGTGAGATTAGTTTTTATTCTAAGGCACATTACTAACTTGTTTAAGTGGAATGTTTGTATTTCCCCCCCCCCCTCCGTTTTGTATGGTGCCCCCTGGATGGATTGCGCCCCTAGCATTTGCCTATATTGCCTAATGGACGAGCCGGCCCTGAATGTGCACATCGCATTATGAATACCGCTGCAGAACCTACTCACCGGTCCTTGGTGGTCGCTCTTTGACGTACTCCTTCAAGTCTTCAGGACTGCAGCACCAAGCCTCAGGGCAGGTTAGGGCACGTTTGCGTGGATCACGTGATTGAGGGTAGCGAGGGTACCGAAATTATCATTATGTTTTTTTTTTTTTTTTTTGAACGGCCACAGACAGGCTTTCTCACACACATATTTACAAAACAAACAAACAAAAACACATTGACAAAAGGGCACTTTGGGCATCAAGGGGCAGAGGGGCAGGTGCTCAAGCACCCCCACCCCCCCCCCCCCCGCACGTGTCTGTAGACAACGGCCAATTAGGCCAACTGTTCATGGCAAAATGGCGGACTTTGAAGTCCAATGGTAATGGTAGACCAGTGTTTTTCAACCACTGTGCCGCGGAACACTGGTGTGCCGTGGGAAATTATCTGATTTCACCTAATTGCATACCTCCCAACCTGTACGCATTTGTTACGATTTGTCACTTAATACGTAAACTCGTAAGGCATTGGGCAGCCACATGCTGGAAACGTGCTGGGTAGTGCTAGTTTTAAACTCCGGTTCAAGAAAATAATTGAAGATGCGTTAAAACTAAAGTAACGCACCTTATTTCCATCTTCATAACGTTGCTGGTTTTACAAGGACGTGCTAAACATTGTTTCAAAGGTAATTGGGCAATGCTCACACAAGAGCATGCGGCAGCCTAGTAAAAAAAACGAGTAGGATGATGTGTGTTTGTGTGTGTGTCTGTCTGTGATGTCACTTCTTGTTGACGTTCAAAGTATTGTCAAACTAAACGGTGGATAGCTCCCTCCCATGCTTCCTGAAAGACTCATGAACGTGCAACCCCCACCCAACCCCTCCTCCAAATCCTTCTTGTCGTTTATTGGCTGGAACAATGTTATGTTTCGTTTCGTTTGTTATGCTAGGTTTGCCCACTGTGTTTTTTAGCCGTTTGTGGAGCCTGGGCTGCCTACAGAGACCGTGTTTTTTTACAGTGCGTTCAGGGGACAGGCAGCTAGCAGATTGTGAGGAGATGTTTGCTGTATTTAACAACAAATGTTTTAGTCCTAAAAACGCGTCACATCGCTTAGAGCACCTTTAAAATAGGGCCTATACATGATGTTAGCACCTCAGATGTTCCTGACAAATTAGCCTATCAAGATCAATGGCCATGCGCCTCCCTCCCTCTAAATGCGTTTTGCACAGTGTGCAATAATGATTTTGATGTTAGCCTGCCCATGCTATTACCTGTTGCTCCATGATGGCTAACGGAGGAATGCTTTCATTTCTATCCATAGGCCATTTTTTTTTCTAAATTAGACTATTATGTGTGCCAATAAGCTGCAGCAATTATTCATAAATGACAGTGTTTCCAGCACACTACTGCAAAATAGCCTCTTTCATTTATATAATATTAAGGCTATAGGCTATTTTATATATATTTTACTACAAAGGAGAGTGTTTGTCAAATGGAAAATTTCAGTGATTCTCTTCTCAGAAAGGAGAAGTCAGCAGGCTATGAGGAAAGAAGTCAGCAGGCTATGAGGCAAAGCTATTGTCAAGTGTCTCGGGTATAAAATACTACATTGTGTTTCTTTGATTCCTATTCATGACACTTGAGTCACTTGGTGAGAATTACTTTATACTTTTTATATAGATTACAGAGTTTCTTTCTTTTTTTTCATCTGCTGGTGGTGTGCCTCGTGATTTTTTTTTCAATGAAAAAGTGTGCCTTGGCTCAAAAAAACACTGTGGTAGACACTGCATTAGCAGTGCTGTCTGTCAGTCACTGTCAGTTCTCTGAATTTGTCCAGATATGCAAACACTATTTTGGCATTCCTTGCTTGCCATAGTCCACTGTGCAATCATTGTATATACATGAACATAACCCTAACCCTAATTAATGCTACAGATTCTGAAGCCATCCCTTTTTCTATTGTGTCATTCTTCTAATTTAAAATATTAGAACCACATCATTTCCTGCACTTACTGTACAGTATTCCTCACACATACAGACTGAGTTACAGAGTTACAGTGCATCAAGCAAGGCAGCAAGGCAGCATGGAACCCTTCCAAAAGTGCCTATCTGTCTTTGGGCGTTTTCTCTGGGTGTCACCAAAGTTGCATTAGTAATGTAGGGGGGGGAGGGGGGTAGTGGTGTTGGTTTTGACTGCAGAATGTGTAGATCCTCCACCCAAGCCAGTACAGTAAACCAACATACACACACACACACACACACACACAGAGCTGAGAGGAATTTGGAGGGAGCGTGAGATGTGACAGAAAAGGCAGGCACAGCTTAATCATTGTTTCACCTCATCAAAATAGTGAAATTGTTTGTTTACCGCTAATTTAGACTGTAGTTAGGCAACATAAAAACAAAACAAAAACAGAAAAACAAATGAACAGAAAAATACGACAAGCTAAAGCTAGGGTGTCGCTGGGTGGCAATGGGTGTTTAATGATGTGTAGAGTATAATGATTTGTTTGTGTTAGGGTTATTAACTAAGTTTTTTTTTTGTCTTTAATTTTCATCCCCAAAATAAATAAAAATAAAAAAATGGAGAGAGTTATGCAGCGTCCTTGAGGCTGCCACTAAAGGAGTAAATGGGAGCAAATGGGAGGAAAGGAGCACATGGAGACAATAATGGAGCACAAATCACTCTCATTTCTCTAGAGGCCAAGAGGTGATGGGCTGAAGAGAGAACGCAAGAGAGGAGGTGGTTAAGGAGAAGAGAGAGGAGAGAAGGAATGAGAGAGGGGGGAGGAGGAGAAGGACAGAGAGAGCGTGTGAGAGAAAGCTTGAAAACCACTTCTTTGAGCACTTAATACAGAAATAGACCTTTGCTGGGTGTGTGTGTGTGTGTGTGTGTTAGAAAGAGAAAGAGAAAAGGCAGATGATGTATGGAGAGGGTGAGAATTGAAAATGTGAATGCTGAGTGTCGGGTTAAATTGAAAGAGAAAGATTGCATGATAAAAAAATGGAAAGAGAAAGACTCCATGATAAAAAGGATATAGGAGGATTTATAAAAATACACCAAACAACTGGTTGATTGTTGTGTAGTCATGCTGTATGTTTATGATTTACTGTAGTTTTTGGGATGGGCAGTTGGTATTGAAAATAATTTCATCATTTTTTTAGCACTGGATCCAATATTAAACAGCCTTTGGTCTGCTCACAGTCAGGAGAGAGCAGATCTGAGAGCCTACTTCAGCGTGGAGGAGAGAGAGAGAGAGGGAACCTGTGTGTGTGTGTGTGTGTGTGTTGGGGGTAGTGGGGGCACATAGCTACCCTCACTACTCCCCTCTCTCCCCTGAGCTCACGTGCGTTCCCAACATGCTGTGCTGTCCACAGTCCTAGGAGAGTCAGTGGTGTGGCGCTCTCTCTCTCTGGAACAATATGGCCCTGATTTCTGTAGCTGAAGTGCTCTGTTTATGCACATGCAGCCCCAGCACATGGCCAGAGCTCATGCCTTGCAGCTCGCAGGTCACCCCCACCCTACCCCTCCATCTCTCCCTCCCTCCACCCGCAACAGCCCAGCCAGGCCAGGCCAGTTCTCAAAGGCAAGGCCCAGACCTCTCTGCCTTGCTGGAACCTCCCCAGCACCTTGGGGTGAACATTTTTTCAAACACTTTCCATGACTTATTACATACACAGAGGCGTACCTTTCCTGTTGTCCGGCAGTCTTTACATAAACCCTCACCTTCACCACCTCCGTCAACCTCCGACAAACAACCCACACACCCACTCCTCCTTCTACTTCCCACTCCACTCCCAACCACTGCTTCCATAGCATAATCACTGGAAAACAAAAACAGTTCACGTGGAACAAAGACGTAGGAGAGCTGGAAAAGGGTGTCCGTGTCCATGTTTACATTCACAGGTCCTGACGTCAGTCCAGAGGCTGGAGCAGGTAAGTGCCCGGCGTGCCAGACTCGACACACACACACACGGTGAGCCTGCAAGCCTGTGTTTACTTCGCAAGCTCAGGGAATTAATTGCATTTATGACTCAGTAAGAGAAAAAGAGGGCCAGCAGAAGTAGGGAGAGACAGAAGGAAATAAAGGCTAGAAGAAGGATGTAGAGAGAGAGGTAAAGGAGGTAGAGAGAGAAGGAAAGAGAGCCATCTGAAGGAGGTAGAGAGAAAAAGAGAGTCTGTATATAGATCAGAGACGCTGGCTCGGAACGTTGGCAGGTCAGGCTGGAGAGGGAACTTGAGACGGACTCCCACGTCATCGTTTGCACTAGTGTGACGATGACTACCACACCCAATAGCCCTCGCTTGCCTTTTATTCCTCTTGTCTGGCCTTTCCCCCGGCCTCCTCAACACCCAGGATTAGAGCATGGAAACCCGACTGAAGTCCAACGGAACCCGTCGGAACCCAACGGGTTCGGTCGGACTCGGACAAATATTTCGAACTTATGTTCGGGCTCGGGTCGGACGCAGACACATCAGTGCAATAAGACAAGTAAAATGAAAAACAACTTATTACACTTGATGATCGTTTTAGTCATAGGTTTGTGACAGATTATCCTGATTCAAAAAATAAACAGCATAACTTATTTCTTCCTGAAATAATTTTTCTATTGCTGCGACAATGAAACACGTGCAGCCCTAAGTGCAGTTGTGAGACGTGCAGCAGTAGCAGTGAGCGCAACTTCAGCGCTGCTGGCAGAACAGTCGAGCAGAGGAGGACTGCCTTGAAGCCATCCACTGTTGACCCAATCTTTTTTCTCCACAAGAACATGGATTAACCTACATTTTGAACGGATTCTGTGAATAATTCCTTTGATTCATAGTAACAGTAATTTTGTAAAATTATTTCAATAAACTAGTTAATGTTGTTGCAGCACTGGGAGCGCTCCTGAAGTGTCCATTTCATTTACAGATATAGGCCCATACAACGTCTTGTTATTTACTTCTATTTCTATTTTGTTATATGTTAAATTTAATTTTTGGTTAGCCGACATAACTGTGCCCTGCCTCTTGTTTTAACGTGCACTTCTTGCTCCGTGTGTGCGCTCATGCTCCGCTTTTCTGTGCTGATTCCAAATGCCTGTCAATTGATTAATAAAATCGGACTTTCGGGCTCGGTCGGATTCAGCCACTAAATAAAATGTTTAGCTAACAAACCTGCATGTATGTTTCAATTAATAGGATGACATTTAGCTGACGCCAAAGCACAGTGGTTTGGGCTGCCAGACAGGCAGAAAATTAGTTTGACATTCAACTTAGCAAATGTAAGCAGAGCGAGTAATAGCACTACCTCTAACTCTGGGTCCAGGCATCTCTGAAGGGGAAACCATGATGGGTGTGAGTTACTGGACCCCCCCCCATGGTAATACATTATTACTTCCATAACTTACACAGCCGCAGACTGCACCCTTACTTACGTAATCAAACCAAGTCAGCGTGGCCTGCAGTAGAATAACCTTTGATCTCAGGTGCTAGCTCACTATGCTAACTAGCGTGTGAGCTTTAGGGCTCCTTACACATATTTCTCTATCCAGCTTAATGCTCCATAGCAAGTTGGTTCAGATTCCACATTCCTGCACTGAAGGCTAACCTGCTATATTGAGTAACAGTGCTTCAGAACAGTGCTTCAGTGTGTTAAGTGGGCCAGTGTTGGGCAATTGCTGCAGTGGGAAGGTGGGAATCTCCACTGGCGACCATGAGAGGTTATGTGAGGCTGTGTAAGAACAGCAGGCAGGTTGATTGGTTGATTGTGGTTTAACGATGCAGCTGAATTTATTGCCTCTAAGTCTGGGCTTGCCTCCATGCTGCATAAACGAGATAGTAAAATATGGACTAAGCATGTTTTTTGTGTGTGTATTGTGTTTATGAGGAAGTCGAATAAATATTTCTAGGGTAAAGGGAACAAAAATTGCTATCTTTCATTCTTAGTGTTTCTTAGCTGAGTGCTTTGGTAAACAGATCTATACTTCGGTTCTTGGTAGGATGAACTGCCTACCATGCACCCCACCATGCAGCCTACTGTAGCATGCAACTGGGAATGCCTCTTACCAGGGCCACAAGTATCCTTTGATCTCATGCTTAAATGAATGGATGGCTCCAGCAGGTTGCGTTCTGTGCTCTATGCGTGAAGTGTCTGGCATGTCTAACTGTCCTGCTTTCCAAGGTCACTCCCTCGAGAGATGCCATGTGAGCTGCACCTCACGGAAGCCTCGTAGCACAGGCCCCTTTTGGTCCAGTCCAGGCACACACTGTCTCTGGTCTCCCCCAAAGAACGAGAACAGGTGTACCCATACCGCAGTCTATCTGGGCACGAGGTGTTAGCAAGGGAAGTTCTGCATGAGGACAACATTCCGGAACACTCTGTTTGAGAATGGAGCATGGCGTGTTCTGGCCAGCCATCCTGAGCGTCCTGGGCAGCAATGCGTACCGGGGTCAGGCTGGCTCAAAGCACACAAATAGATGCCAGCGCCATGGCAATCATGTAATGGTCTTCGAGGGAACTCACTGGCAGGGCTCAGGGCCAACCTGGGGCATTTGATGCACTCAAGTGTTGAGGGATGCAACTACAAGAGAGAAGCAGGTGCCGTAGCAAAGACACGTCCATAAATAAGAGGCCTGCAGCAGCTCGATCAGTCATGTAAGCACTTGTCTGACACCCTCTCAAATAAAGCCTCCCTTATGGCCACCCTTATGCAAGTTAACAGAGCCATATCTTTATTTAACATTCCTCTAGATACTGTATGTGAGCAGTATTTAGTTTTCAGCCAGTAGGCAGAAGGGCCATCTCTGGAGGCCTTCAAAAAGCTCTTAAAGACCCAGCTATTCAGAGAACATCATCTATCCTAGCACTAAAGGTTTCTGCTATGTAGCTTGATTGTTATCCTCTTTTTGTAAGTCGCTTTGGATAAAAGCGTCTGCTAAATGCATAAATGTAAATGTAAATTCAGTCAGTTTTGTGAGAAACTCTAATAATTTAGCACTCCACTAAGCTTTTCCTTCCACTTTTCCAGTGACTTTCTCCTAGCTCCTACCAACTCTATTATCTGCCAGAATCAAGCTCTTATCACATCTGCGCCTACTGAACTGAACTGAAGCACTATCCCCTAGCACTATGCTCCTTAAGGTTTCTACTATGTAGCTTGATTGTTATCCTCGTTTTGTAAGTCGCTTTGGATAAAAGCGTCTGCTAAATGCATAAATGTAAATGTAAATCTGGGCCTGACTTAGGAAACAAGCTTTTGCTCCCTTTCTCCCTCTCTTCTTACACAGTGTCTCTTAACCAGTCTTAATATACTATATAGAATAAATACTCGCAATCAGCATGGATACTCCACCCGGATGGGAAGTGTAGTTATAAAAGACAAATTTTGCTGCAGGCAGTATGTGTGTGTGTGATGTGTCTGTTTGAGTGCATGTGTGTGTGTACATGGTGGTGGTGGTGGGGGGTTGGTGGTATGGTATGCAGAACTTGGTGGGAAGTCCTTTAACGGTGAGCACATGTGTTCAGCACACTGTCACCCCTGATCTCACAAGCCCCCCCAGCTATCCAGGGAGACAAGCAAGAACTCAGCGGGCCTAGCCACACAGCCATTGTTATGCTGCCCCTGAGCTAACAATCGGGGGATCAGGGACAGTTAAGGCCCACAATGAAGTCATGCTGTTCTGTGAGAAACCCAAAAGGGTGGTGGTGGTGGTGGTGGGGGTGGGGGGGGGGGGGGGGGGTGCTACTGGTGGTGGGTCGGGGTTTGGGTACTCAACAACCCCCACCCCCCGGTTCCACTTCTTTGGGAATCAGGTCAGCCCTGTTGCCAAACCTCCACTGACACTTTTCCAAGAATCTGTGAAAAGTGAAAGAGCAGCTCCCAGTGGGTTCCCAGCCAGGAGAGGCCCTAAGTGTGGAACCCCTGTACCCTGCCTGAGGAGAATTAGCTCCTTTAGCTGTGAACTAATCTCCCACGATGCCCAATGAGGGCCTGAATTAAGGAAACTGTAAGAGAGACTCAGCCGTAGGTTGAGACACATGACATATGAAACAAAAGACCAGTGTGGATGCAACGTAAGCTTCTGGTTCCTTTTTCCACTGGAAACCGAGCATACTGTAAGTAATCAAGGCCCGTGGGTTGCGGTCACAGTGACACTCTAAGGACAACCCATTCATTCAGGGCCGAGGACTCGGAAGAGGAAGTAATTCTATTATGGAGCGAAGGGCAGGTCGGGGAATTTTCACTCTCTCTCTCCAAACAGAAAATGTAAACAACTTAAACTGTCAGGTGGATGCAGGCTGCACCTAGCAACCTACGCATGTTTGATCCTGTTGGAAGGGCATTTGTCCTGGTCAAGCTATCGCAGTGGACGCATGATAGTGTTTAAGCCTCGTAGTGAGTCACCAAAGTAAATATATACAGTCAACACGCTAAGTATATCCTTGGCCACTTGCGTCCGTGCTCTCCTCGCCCATAGCTACGCCAATGTAAACAAACATGTGTCCGGGTTTGTTTTGTGTGTTGTTGCCCTTCCACCTGCGGGGCAATCGAGTGCATGTCGTTAATCCTCCTGTGTTGTTGGATGGAAGCGAGCCATGCACAACAGCAGGTGATGACAGAAGCCCACCCCAGAAAAAGCTCCACACGGGCACTCTCAAATAAAGACCTGCGAGGTGGTCATGATCATGGAACAACTAGACCCCGTTTACACACATACGTTTTCTCTTAAAATCGGACACTTTCCCCTTCGTTTACGCCTTTCATTTACACACAAACGGAGATGTCGCCTCTGAAAACGATTCTTTCTAAAAACTCTGGCAAAAGTGGAGATTTTGGAAAACTCCGTATTCACGTTTGCGTGTAAACTGCGAAAAACAGATAAAACTTTGGGTTTTTGGGTCCAACCTGGGCGGACTGATGTCTGGTGGGAGAACTTTGAAAATGAGGTAGTTGTCCCGGAGGAATGGCGTGAGGCTTCTGATTGGCTTGTATGGCTTTCTCCTTCTTCCTACACTGCGGCCCATAGGTATGACGGCTCTCGACAGCATATTTATGCAGCTTAATGTAAACGGAAACTTTTTTGAAAACGATGGTGTATGCTCGGAATTATTTTGGAAAATGGAGGGAACAAAATATTCGTTTATCAAAATACCCAGGTATGTGTAAACGTAGCCCTAGAGTGAGATGTGGGAGCCCTGTGGTTTTGGAGAGTTCTTGAATTACTATTAAGAGAGTTATACTCCTGGCTAGATATTGAAGATAAATCTAGATCTATCAATAACCTGACAATGAGACGTTGTTTCTCATTGCTTTCATATCTATTTTAATGACTGAGATCAATAACAGATTATGATTAATGCTTGATAATAGCCCAAATCTGTGGGCACCAATGACAAACGAGATTACGCATACGTCATCGGAATGAGTGGTCTGATTGGTTGTACATTCGTCAAGTAGTATACAGAGGCATCTGATTAAGCCTGCCTCCCAGAAGACGTTTAGTAATGTAGGATGGCCAGACTAAGCTCCTATGAGCTTTGTCACGCAAGCCAGGCTAGGAGTGCATGGCACATTCTACAGGAATCTAAAGAGCACGGTAATAATGGTAGGTTTTTTTTTTTTGGAAAAGGAGAAGCTGCTCTCTTGCTCACCTGCCCATTCAGTCCTCACACCCGATACAAGGATGTGCTCCAGGGGAATATTTTGAGTACCGCCTACTAATTTGACTATTTGACGGCTTCCTAAGAGTCCCGCTGCTTCTATCTATGCCTGGGAGGCTGAAGAGAGGGAGTGTCAACCAAGGGAAATATTCAGACCGAATGGTTGTTGGCCAGGGGTGGGAAAACCTTTTGACTCGTGAGCCACAATGGGTTATATCATTTGATAAAGGGGCCATGGCAGAAGCACATGGATGTAGTGCTTGTATGAAGTCATATAAATGACATTTAAAGTCCATGTTATTTCATAGTTTGGGCCTTTAATGGGTAGTAAAGTGTGGATATGCAAATAGACCAGATAAAAATAGACCATAATATGTTTGTATATGGCCCCTGGTTTGCCGTAGTTTGCCCATGCCTGGTTTGGGCCTATCTACAGCATGCAGGTGTGTGCAGGTATAGCATGTATGTGTGTTTGGATCTCTGCACAGTATGTCAACATGCTCGTTTCCCCTCTGTAGTGAAACCGTACAACAGGAAGAAGTGAGGATTTACAAAGTAGGCTATTTATTTCCTGTCAAGCTAAGACAAGTCTACTAACGCAAATACATTCACTAGAAACCGAAGTCAAAGAAGACTACTCCAAGGTTCAGTGAGATCCCGAAGAAGCTTTGGGACAAATGAACAAAAGAGGCAAGAGCCATTTGACTCAGGTGAAGGTGAATGGTCACATGACCAAGGGCTGGTGAATAGCTGTTTGGGGCAGAGCATGTGTGTAGGAGGGGAAAGTGTGGGAAAGGACTGGTATACAGAGGAGCTGTGTCATTTAGTATGCACACACAGACACACATTCTTTCTCACACACACCCCCACACACAATTCTTCTCATACACACTCACACACACATTCTTTCTGACACACTCACCTTCACTTCATCTTTCTCTTTTCTCTCTGTCCCTCGCTCTCATTCACACAATCACTTAAATTCTCTGACACTGACTAACATGAAAATGCAAATACACACACACACACACACATATTCTCACGCCTTCTTTTGTGATTCACATTCTTTTTTTCTCTCTCTCTCTCTCATTCTCCCTCCTTCATTTACACACACATGGACCAGGCCTAATAAAAAAAGAAAAGAAAGAACTTTGTTTGTTCTACTTTGTCAGCTATGTGCCCAAACCACTTTAATCTGCAGCGCATAAAGAGCATAAAGAGGCTACGCTGTTGTAAAAGAGATTACTGTAAAGCACAACTGCACACTGACCTTTTGCCCAAATGTAAACAGCTCCACGCAGCAGTGCCACGTCACATTTATATATACACACACACACACACACACACCTGAGGTGTCCTGCCATCTGGAGGCTTGCTTATCTCACCACACCCATTGTAAACATTGGGAGCGTAGTATGCTGCTCACAATGCTGGCCTGTTTATTCATTTATTTTGGAAACTGGATCAAAGTAGGGCTATTAAAAATAATTTTTTTTTAAATCGAGTTTCAATTCGATTTTCTTTTTCAAAGCTCTTAAAAATGATTGCAGACATCAAACACGTCAGAGCAATTACATTGCTGTGATCATCCTTGAAGTAAAAATACACTGCTCAAAATAAAGGGAACACTAAAATAACACATCCTAAATCTGAATGAAATATTCTTATTCAATACTTTGTTCTTTACATAGTTGAATGTGCTGACAACAAAATTAATTGATTGTCAATCAGTGTTGCTTCATAAGTGGACAGTTACATTTTAACAGAAGTGTGATTTACTTGGGAGTTACATTGTGTTGTTTAAGTGTTCTCTTTATTTTTTTGAGCAGCTTATATAAACACACTGACAATTCAAGGTAAATGAGGCTCTGTGTCATTCAACATTCAGATTCTACGTTTTAAACCTTGCATTACAACAGAATAGGTAGCATGTCTGTTGCAGTGTGTAACGTGATAGCCTTTCCATCCCACTCCCTTTGTATCATACAGCACGCAGTTTGTAAAAGTCTCCTCTTGGGATGGCAAAAACTAAAAATACCCCTGACCGACCACCAAGCCTCATTCCATTGAAACCAGTTAACCTGTCAGATTTGTTATCCTAGGGCTAAACTGAATGCATTAAGGCAGTGTTTAGCTAAGCTGTCAAAGTACAATTAAAAGACCGGTCTGTTTTTTGGAATGTTGATGAAGCCCGCTAACTCTGTTAGCCTACGTCAGATGCAGCTATACTTTAACTGTACACATCGTAACATAGGCTATCAGGCGTAGCAACCTTTTTGAAGCTAATTTGAAACACGGCTCGAAATTGCGACCATATTGGTCGCATATGCTCCCGAAATTTAATCTATGCGACCTCAAAATATATTTGGTGCGACTGCATGTAATTGTTGTCGTGCGACCTATTTTGTTCTGTATGCTGAGACAGTGACCGTTCTGCCGTTGAGATTTTAGATTAGGTTAATGATAGCTGTCAATCACTCTAAAGGTAAAGAAGTTGGACAATGAAGAGAACACTGACAGACATGAAAATGGCTCTATCTATGCACTAAATTTATTGTAAAACCTGTGGGACCGAGTTTGCAGGTAACACAGCGTTCGTCACTAAATCTACGCACTTTAAGCGCGAGAGCTTGGTCAAACACGGTGACAGTGCCAAACACAAGAAATGCAGATGTGTGGCAAAAAGTTCAGCATCTTCATTAAGACTTTTAAACGTCAGGATACTGCCAGCCGTTCTGCGCAGCTGGCAGAACTGAACGTAAAATTTCGCCAAAGAAGAGCTCACCTTTACTAATTTAAACCCATGTTGCAGTTAATGAAAAAGAACGGTATTGCAACATGACATATCCTACTGTATTTTCCAAAATTATGGCCTTAACATCAGGTTTTAATAACAGGCAGACCTTTATTGCTTATTGACCTGGTAGGCAAAGTCCGCTATTGTACTTTAATTCTGGTATGCTACATGTAGGCTAGGATTTTAAATTAATGCATCAAGTACACAGGATGATAAGAAGCAGATCAACAAAACAACATGACTAGATCAACATTACTAAAAATAACAATAGAATACAAATAAAATGGATAGAGATGCGCATGAATGTACTGTGGTACAGTATGGGGTGTGTGTCAAGGTAGTAGTGCAAATGAGTCCAGCAGTGCAACAGTGCAAGGTTAAAAGTCTATTGACCAGCAATAAATATGTGCATATGTAAAATGGACAATAAAAAATATAAGCATAGCAATTTAACAGTTCTAGTATAAGTATATGGACAATAAGATAAACATAAAAATAGCCTAGTATTATAAGAATTACAGCATCAGTGCAAGGGTATGTCTATATAAGTCATATACAGGTTCATGCATCAGTCAAGTATGCAGGTCATGTATCTAGTCACAGTTATTGTTATTGGTCAAGTATGGAGTTACAGTGTAAGGAGGAGTTGTGCATGTGGGCTAATGTAGCCAGTAGGGTCCCTAGGCAGTGTCAACAATACACAGTATTGTAGAAAACAAGTCTTGTAAGTGTATAAGAGGGTTCAGGTGCACATAGACAATGCAGAGAAGTCCAACTGTCCTTTTCCTTTCAGTGAAGCATTGTAGAGTTGTATGGCCCTGGGTTCAAATGACTTCCTAAGTCTGTCTATTGTGTATGTCAGGGAGCGTAGTCTCCAGCTGATCAAGCTCTTCTGCTGCATGATAGTGCTGTGGAGTGGATGACAGTCATTGTCCAGGAAGTAGAGTTTAGGTCCTTTTGTCTGATACTGAAGTGATGCACTCCAGTTCGGCTCCAACAACAGAGCCAGCTTTCCTTACCAGCATGCCTAGTCGCCCAGCATCCCTCTTCTTAGTGCTTCCTCCCCAGCATGCCACAGCATAGAAGAGGACGCTGGCAACAACAGACTGGTAAAACATCCAGAGAAGCTTGCTGCAGACGTTGAAGGACCACAGCCTCCTCAGGAAGTTCAACCTACTCTGCCCCTTCTTGTAGAGTGCTTCTGTGTTGACTGACCAGTCCAGTTTATCGTCCAGATGTATTCCCAGGTACTTGTATGTTTTCACCACCTCCACATTAACCCCCTCTATGGTGACTGGCATCAGGGTGGGCTTGGACCTCCTGAAGTCCACCACCATCTCCTTGCGCCTATGACTTTTCACTCGCCCACAACAGTGTCTGCATACTGCAAAACATTTGGAAATAGCACACAGTCACATAAATGTAGGTCACAATGTAAAATGTAAATATTAGATTAGATAAGTTTATCTTTAGTCTGGGAACATTGTGTTTATTTCATGTCTTGTCAGGCCTGGCTTTTTAAACGCCCCCAGCCATTAAACCAGGCCCGGTTATTAATTATAAATTATAATTAAAAGAAATAATTTAATAATAATTTAAAGAAATACGTATGCAAATTACAAGTCAATGTTAATTTTTGGTTGGTGATCCTAACTTTTTAAAGAAGTTAATTTCGAGCCCTGAAACTTAAAGAAAATGAAGATCATGATAGTAGTAATTTCCAATTCACATTCCTAACAGTGTACTAGTAATGCTGTGCAACTTCCAAAAAGTCATCTCATCTAATAATCTGTGTGAATGAAAAGAAACCCACACACTCCACACAAATAATTTTTTAACTACAGACAATTTTGATCACTTAATGTTGATGATGAGCGGTTGAAATTCACATTGTCACAATGTCCCACACGATGACATAGAGTATATATAAACACAAACAAACAAAAAAAGAATAATTATGATGAGCGGTTGAAATTCACATTGTCCCATGACATAGAGTGGTAGGACAGGCCCTTCGAGACCTCTCTCATTTCCCTGGACCAGATCAGTATAAAGACTGTGCAACATTACAATTTTTGGTATTTGGGTGTTGTAGGCGCCTAAACTAGGGGTGTGTATGGTCACATCATTCTCAGATATGACAGCACACATTGTTACAGTATATTGCGAAAGGTTTGGATGATGGAGAAGACTATAGAGGTTGGATGATGGAGAAGACTATAGAGACAGGCAGAAGGCTGCACTCA
>JAGFZM010001546.1:258550-269844 GCA_017657215.1 Limnothrissa miodon | reverse complement strand
CTGTGTGTGTTCTGAGCAGGTTGTGCAATCCTCCTGCTGGAATGTGGGGCGTCCGTTGGAATGCACACAGCTGGGCTTGAGACACAGGCGAGACTGTTCCTGCAGGCCACCTCCCTTCCTCTAATATACACACACTCACACACACACACACGCAAACATACACACTGTAAATATATACACACATTGAGGGACTGTTCCTCTTATAATGCTGGTCACACACACACTACACACAAACACACATACACGTTATATTGTCCCCTCCCACATATGGACTACATCTGGGCCAGAATTTGTGTGAGTGTGTGTGTGTGTGTGTGTGTGTGTGTGTCTGGGAGGGAAAGAAAAAGGGAGAGAGTGAAAGAGAGAGAGAGTGGGGGAGTATATGCATAGTATGTGCATAACTATTGTATTTGTATTGTGTTTTTGTGTGAGTAGGAAGACTAGAAAAGAATGGAATATAGAATAGAAGAATGGAATATAGAATAGAAGAATGGAATATAGAATAGAAGAATACACATCTGGCTCCAGTCTACAGACTCATGAGCGTCAGCCTGCTGCAGAAGAGTAGTGGAGGAGAGGAGGCATCCTAGTGGAGCGCTGAGTCAGGCCAAGGTCAGGCTGTTTTTCTTGCCAATGTCACTCTGAGTCCTTGCTCCTAGGGATAAGGTTTATCTCCAGTTAACATGCTCTCTTAAGCAAGGTCTTTAACAAATCATATCAGATAGGCTGTCAACACCAAAGATGGCCTAAGTTTGGTAGAAGTCGGGGAACTAAGGAGCTTCCCCTGCCCCTTGCCGATGATTTTTGGTAACCTGCAATAACTTTTCAAATTCTCTAAACTCCCTGTGGGTTAGTTTACAACCTAGGCATAGGTACTAGTGATGATTATTTAAAATAACTAATAAATAAAAATAAACAACACAGGAGAGGTCTAGCCAGCCTTCCTTTTCTTTAATGTCTCAGTGACAGTCCAAAGGCAGCATCTGTGTGTGGTTCTTTATCTGCCCACCTGCCCCCCACCAAAGGCACACACTTTGTCATTGTCTTAGGTGATATAGGCCACCGAGCTCACCAGGCCACCCCGGTATTATGATTAGCAGGAAATGCTGTGAGGTAGTGTGTGTGTCAGATTTGCTTGTGTGTTGGGGCATCTTGCACAAATAGATTTCTGTTGGTTCTGAAATTATCTACCTTTTTCTCAAGACTGTGAAACACAAATCAAATTTCAAACATTTTAACATTTAACATTTTTACAAAGACAAGTAAACAAAAGCAACTGTTTTGCATGCTCTGGCTATGCTGAATGTGAACTTGAATATTACTCTAAAAATAAATATTTTAGGATGCCAAACCTATTTCTGTCATGGCACCAAAATCCACTATTTTCAAAGCCACTTACAGTAATTTTACTAAATAAATTATGAATACATGGGGTGAAGGAGGTGGGCAGGTGTCATATGCATACTATAAATCACATCTAGAAATAATAGGCTTAAATACATAATAAAAAAAAACATACTTTTTGCTGTTTAAGCAGTGTATGTTCTCTTGGTTGATTAGGAAATCTTAAAAATAGCCCTTATGGGGATGACTTGTGATTCATTTTTGCCTCCTATGGTGCACTCTGACCATATATGGGCCTAAACAGTTATACATTGCAATACAGACCAACCCATTTAGGCATTGCAATTCAGTACTGCACTGATCAACACACTGAAACAAAAAGCAGTCAAAAGGCACAACAAGCTGGTACGATCTAGCAGAGATCTAACAGGCCCTCAGGGTTTGAATACCTAACTAATCGAATCGAACCTAACTAACCGAACAAATGAAGAACAGGTGAGCATACAAAATGGCGGGAACTCAAACAAACAAAGGTAATTTAAGGGTGCAGTCGAAGGCACATGGTGATTCAAAAACAAACTAACAAAATCATAAAGACACATCACATGACATTTCAGGAGTGACATCACCAACAAAGGAATCAGCGTTTAATGTACAAGTTAGATAACTGGAGAAAATGTATGATCAAATGACACAATAAAACGTCCCCTCTGAAATAGAAATAATATTAAAGGGTCAACATAAATTTCTCAAACTCAAAAAAAAAAAAAAAAACAATAAAATTTAGCCTTAAATGTTTTTGTTCAGAGTTCAATATACCAAAACAAAGGCCACTGATGCTAAAACCCTCACACAACCTCTATACTGATTCCTTACTTAGCCAAATAGAGTAAAGGTTAAAGTTGAAAACAGCACGTTATGTCTTATTCTATTGTGACCAACAACCCAGAGACCCCCAGAAAGTGAAGCGAAGCGTTTCTTCACGTTTTAATGCTACAATAGATTTGGCCATCTCGGGGCCTTATCTATGAATAAACCAATCATCTAAGAATAATACTTGAGTGCCACACTGCCTGCAGAGCGTTTATGACACATTGAAGCACTCTAGGTGTGTGTGTGTGTGTGTGTGTGTGTGTGTGTGTTAGACCTGGCCTGAAGCTGACCAGTGAGACACCAGATGAGTCTGGACGCCCTGAAAGGTCAGTGTTGATGACTCCTCCAGACGCGGTGCACACACACACACACACACACACACAAACAAAGAGACACCTCATCGGCAAACGCCAGCGATGGCGTGTCCCCAACCCCCCCCCGCCCTCGGGCTAGCCAAGTCACACACTCGCCATCATCAGTGTGGACGCCTCCAGAATTCACGCTCAGCCGCTTTAAAGAGCACCGACGCCGCTAGGCGCGAGACTCAGGAGCTTTAAACATCACTTCTACCCTATGGGGGAAGAGTCATCTACCCTAAATAGTCACACACAAACACGCGCGCACACACACACACACATGCACACACACAACACACACATGCACACACTCAACAAAAGCACACACACACACACACACACACATGCACACACACACACATACACACAACAAAAGCACATGCACACACACAACACAAGCACACACACTCACACACACACACACACAAATACACTCATATCCATAGAGCTGTAATAGTCATCCACTTTAATAAGTCACCCACCCTATAGCCTTGAGACTCTGCGTCCCTGGGCAGTGTTTGTTGTGGAGACGGAGTGGAAGGGGGTGAGGGTCAGAAGGGGTTAGTGTCAGTGGCCACGGATGAAACAGCGGGCCGGGGCGCTCATTATCTTATGGTGCGGAAGACCAGAGCTGTGTGTGTTAGTCACAAATGCCTCCCATGCCTGCTGGAAGAAAGGATTCAAAACATCTTTCTCTCGAAGAAGAAGAAGAAGAAAAAAGTGAAAGAGAGGCTGGAGGAAGGGAAAGAAGAAGAAAGGGTTTTAAATAATGTGTTGTAGTCAGTGTTGGGGAGTAACTAGTTACATGTAACAAAATTACGTAATTTAATTACAAAATAAAAGTAACAGTAATAAGTTACAGTTACATTGAAAAACTGTGTAATTGAATTACAGTTACATTAAGGAAATGTTCAGGATTACATTTCAAGTTACATATCTTCCACAGTGAAACATTTGTTGTCATGTTTGAACTGCATGTCTGCACTTGTGATGATGACTGCAATGTCAGATAGAAGCTCAGTGTTGGCCTTGCCCAGGGGTGGTCAACCAGTCAGAGACCCAAGAGCCACATTTTTACTGTGTTACCGCAAGGGCCACATCATACATTGGCACACATTAATATCACCCCCCTTTCTCTCACCCACACCCACCCACCATGTAAGGCTGAATGATTTGCCTTTACGTTCAACAAAAAACTATAAACTCCCCCATTTCTTTATATATTTTTTGGGGGCTTTTGCCTTTTATTTGGATAGTCATAGTGGAAAGACAGACAGGAAATGAACGGGAGAGAGAGATGGGGCAGGATCGGCAAAGTACCACAGGTCGGATTTTAACCTGGGTTGCCGGAGTCATGGCACAACGCCTTAGCCCGCTGAGCCATGGCACCTCGAACTCCTCAATTTCAAACGTCCTGTGTCATATTTTCGCTTTGCATTTATTCCCTGCCATTTTGAGAGCGAAATTAACAAATTTCTGCATGCTGTCCAGGACCGCAGGTTGGCAACCCCTGGTTTAGCCCATTGCAGAAAGTAAAAATGCGCTAGCAATCACACAAAATAGACAACTTCTTGTTAATGCACTGAAGTCTAAGGATTTTGCAGGGATCTTTACAGCAGTCAGTGTTGATTAATACTTAAAGGGTAATCCACGGTTTTAAAAACTGGAAATGATTAAAAGCTGACAAAATTCATTCAAAATGTGGGAAAGTAATTAAAAAGTAATCAAATGTAATTAGTTACATTACTTTCTTAAAGTAATTGAAATAGTTACACTACTATTACATTTTAGATAGAGTAACTTGTAACTGTAACACATTACATTTCCAAAGTAACTTTCCCAACACTGGTTGTAGTTTATCTTTATATACATTTCATTATGTACACAAAAAGCAGATTTAAGTGTGAGCCTACCTATACTTCAGGGTCTGGAATGGCAGGTGTTAGCAAAGTGGATTGCTGGTTTCTAGCAGGTGAGCATTGAATGCCCCATTTGACAAGGAAAACAAATGGGAAAATTGTTTTATTATTTGCAGTTTACTGCAGTCAGGTTGCTAATGATGTTTCCCATTAAAATACATAGAATAATCTAGCATCTGGCACCTTCAGAGTTGACAGCTCTAAAGTCACTCGGTACTCAGAATGTGGTATTGTAATCTTTTTATATAATGTATATTATACTTATTTGTAATGATTTTGCAAACTGGGATGACTCCTTACAGATGATCATGAGTGAAGCCGATCACCTACTGTGTTTTGGCTTAGAATGCGCGCCATAACAACCAGATTGTGTGTCATGATAAACAGACTGTGTTCCATGACAACCAGAATGTTCTTCAGGACAAAGAAGTTCAAGGTGCTCTACAATAAAGCTGGGGGGCAATTGTGACTACCGAAGGATTAAAAACGTTTCTTTCTCTCTGTCTGTCTTACACACACACACACACACACAGAGAGAGAGAGAGAGAGAAAGAAACAAATGACTCCATGGCAACAGTAGGCCAGACAGGCAGTATCCAAGCCCTTTATCTATAAATCTGCAGAGACTTCTTTTATAAACAATGGTCAGAAACTATGGTCTGAAACTGGCTTAGTCAAATTAGTTGACAATTGAAGATAGAGTGGTGACAGCAGTGTGTTTGGATGCATCATTCTTCCACATTTTGAGTGGGGTCTATGTAGACAACTATGTCCTAATGGTCAGGTTTGGAGGAACCAAGTCTAGGTCTTTGTTTTTAGCTAATACGTACAATACTTGTTTTTAGCTAATACTCATTTTTAGCTAATTTTTGCAATTTCACTACACATCTTACAGTAGTATTTCAATGTACGTGTGAAATATACTCCCTACCGGTCATTCTTGTGTTCTTAAACTGGAGCTAAATCTTCCTCTTCCTCAACTCCTGTTGTGAATCTGAAGACCCTTTCTACGATGAAGACCAAGGACCAGTTGCATAATGACTCAGAAACGTTTATTAGCAGCTGTAAAAAGCTAATAGCCTCTTCTACACTGTGTTTCTCTCAACAGCAAACACTAACTTTTGCAGGATTTAAAAGATTTATGTAAAATAGTTGCAACAGCAGTAGTGGTGGTACTAGTAAAGTAGCAGTAGTAGAAGCAGTAGTAGTGGTACTAGTAAAGTAGCAGTAGTAGAAGCAGTAGTAGTGGTACTAGTAAAATAGCAGTAGTAGAAGTGATGTAAAGCAGAATAACAAATAGTAAAATCAGCAGTTGTAGTAGTAGTAGCAATGCTTCCTGTTTAAAACACGTTGTTTCCAAATTGTCATCAATAATGGAGGTTGTGTGTGTGTGTGTGTGTGTGTGTGTGTGTGTGTGTGTTCTGCTTGGAGCCTGTTAGTCTTAGTAGGTCATTGTGGGGAAAGCAGAAGGAGTCCCTGCTTGATGAAGCCCTCTCGACTAATGTTCAAAGACTAAAAGCGCAGAAGGTCTTTAAGCAGAAGAAGATAGAACTCAAGGCTTGTTGGGGGAGGTGTCAGTAGCTTTAGGATACACACACTCACACACACACACGAACAGACACAGTTTCACACACACACACACACACACACAAAGCTGGCAAGAGAGAGCACGCATGGCTGGTCTTTGCCTCTGACAGGATGACTCACTCCTCAGTCTGAGGAGATTGATACCATCAAATATACATACACACACTCACACACACATACACACATTCTCATGCACATAGTCTGTCTCACTGTCTCAGTTAACACACACACACACACACTCACTTGTGCACATGCACAGCCATTGAAAGCACTCAAACAAAGACCAATGCTTGCATATTCATCACCACACACCTGCTGGCTACACACACACACACACACACACAGATTAAAATCAAGTAAAGTGATAAAGTGAAGCAGCCATACTGATGAGCTTTGCAGTCCAAACCTCAGGGGTTAAGGGGGGGCTGGGGAGGTGCCAAAAGCGAGAGGGAATCCATGGCAACTGTAGTCACTGTACATTTGTGAGGACGGCCCGTGCAGGCTTCCCAGAGCCAGGGTGGCCAGGACCAGGCCTCAGCGGCCCAGCAGGGGGTCCAGGGAATAAGTAAGTAATGACCAGCAGCTCCTAGTCAGCAGGAGACCAGCAGCTCACAGCCAGCAGGAGATGGAAGCCAGAATCTCCGTTGGGATGTGGTGGAGTCAGTGAGGAAGTGAGCGTTCCTGGTCTACTGCTATAAAGACAGCATTAAGCTATCCAGATGCGGCAGTCTGTGCTCTATCTAGACTGTCAAATCGTTCTTGGCTGGCTGTCGACTTACCAGGAAGTATACACACCATCCAGACTACCTAGTCTTTGCACTATCTAGGCTGTCTATACTATTCATTCAGGCTCGTTAACTAGGCAGTCTTGGCTGTCGACTATCTGGAAAGTAAACTCCCAATCAAGACAACCTAGTCTGTACACTATCTAGTAGGTGAATTCAGACTGCATGCGCCATGCAGGTTATCTAGGCTGCACGCATGCTGTCCGGTCTGTGTATCAGTACACTACCCAGACATGTGCTGTGTCTAGGCTGGCTGTGTTTTATATCCTCTGCGCTGTTCAATTGTGAGTCTTTGCAACCTCTAGAAGGTTGTGCTCTATCTGATCTGTGCAATACTCTGGACAATATATTTAAGATGCATGTACACATCCTAAAGCCCCGTCCACACACGTCGCTACTCGCTGAGCGATAAAAGTCAGTAGAATGTCATTGTGTTTCAGCGATGGAATGCCTGGACAGGCGAGGAGAGTACAAGCGATGCGATGTGGGCGGATTCCGAGATGAAATTATTTTAACTTTTGCGCAATGTGAGTAAGCGATTACCAATCAGAATTTGGGATGCAGATTATTGACAGGTGAAATGAGCACGGGCGCATGAGCACGGGCGTATGAAAACCGTTAAAAAATGTCTCTGCGAGTGGTGCGTGAGCGAGTAGGCGAGTAGCAAGTAACTAGTAGCGACGTATGTGGACGGGGCTTAACTCTGACTGTCTAGGTTGACTACCAAGCCATCCAGGCTATATCACGTGTCCGGATATCATGTCTCAGGATGTGCACTAACAAGGCTGTGAGCAAGTTCAATAGACTGTGCGCTGTCACACAGTCTGTCCAGGCGCTGTACTCTCAGGCACTATCTAGGATGCATGCTAATCAGGTTATCCTCGCCCTGCACCATCAAGGTCTGTTCACCACGCAGGTTTTAGCTCGTGGCTGTGTTCTTTCTGGGCTGTATATTATCGAAATGTACATGCGCTGCCCAGGTTTAACGCAGCCCAGGTCGGGCTAGCCAGCGCTTTCCATCCGCCCTGCTGTCTCATTAGCATTTCCCCCCAGCATGAGTCACAGGCAGGGCTCGGACCTCTCTGAACTTGGCAGCGTCTCTCATCCTCAGAGGCCAAGCGCCTTCATGTCAGCATCCCGCTCGCCCCTCTCACATCAGTGTCAGAGCCGGCTGCTCTCTCTCTGGGCAGGGTGTCCCTCGAGGTGGATGGGTACGGTGTGTGTTTGTGTGTGTGTGTGTGTTTGGTGGTGGTGGTGTGTATGTCTGTGTGGTAGTCGTCTGTATGTGTCTGTGTTTGTGTGTGTGTGTGGGGGATCGAAGGGTTGGAGGGCAGTAGAGGGAGATGAATGTGTGTGTGTGTGTGTGAGGGGGGGGAGAGTCAACTGTGTGGTGTGTGTGTGTGTGTGAGGTTGGTGGTGTGGGTATGTGTGTGTTTGGTAGTGGTGGTGTGTGTATATCTGTGTGGTGGTGGTGGTGTGTGTATGTCTGTGTGGTGGTGTGTGCATGTGTGTGTGGTGGTGGTGTGGGGGAGGGTTGGACGCGATTGTGTGTGTGTGTGTGTGTGTGTGTGTGTGTGTGTAAGTGTGTGTGTGTGGCCAGGCTCAGCTGAATCATAGACAGGCAGTGGAGTGTGGTCATGCAGAGGTGCAAGCAGGTTGAGTGAGCAACGGAAACACACATCTGCTCGTTCAGTCAGAGGACTATATACATGCAGTACACATGGAAAAATAGACTAAGCATACAATCTATTCAGCCATTCTTTTGAGAACATACTTTATTAGTATATATACATTATGTATCTATAGATATCAACCACATTGTAGTAGATTAGATTGGATTAGATTCAACTTTATTGTCATTACACATCTATGAATACAAAGTAACGAAATGCAGTTTAGCATCTCCAAGAGCAGCAAATGCAGAATATACAATATGGAGTGTATACAGAATGCAGTATAGACCCCTTTTGGTGAAACGTCACTCAACGTTCTAATTCAAACTGGAGGCAAAAACAGAACAAGCAAACACTATAAGTAACGTTATGCGGCGGCTGCAGCACTGATACTTAACTTGTCATGCCACCTTTGTGTTGTGGGTGGTCAGAATAAACAAACTAAGGTATCAACATTAAAGTTCTATCGGATATCTGCCAGTCAGAAAGATTTATGGCATTTAACTGAGTAAAGGGGTAACAACAAAGTAGTTACGGGGTAAACAATTCTGCAATCAAACGTAGATCACGCTACACAAGTTGTCCTAAAATGTAGCATGATTTTCACACTAATAGCCTAATAATAAGACTAGGCCTACTTGTTCTTCACTGGCCTAACGTTACACTGTTAACCAAGCTGTCCAAGACATCCTGAGGAATTACAATGATGGATAAATTAACGCTAGCTGTACTCCGTGTAAGTAATCTGTTTTTCAAAACATATTTCTAGCAGACACAAATAACGTTAGCACACATTGCTTGTGAGGAATAATCTTCTACACATAAAGCAGAGGCTGTTTTTTCTCTACCGTTACGTACTGTGCAGGTTAATACAAAACAGCCTTAAATGTTAGTCTAACATGAACATTTATTCTGTATGTACATTTCATGTGATATGGACCCTGATATTGGTGTCTGAAATAAAGAATTGATTGAATTAGCCTACTTGTGATAGCATTTGCCTAAACGTTACTTGTGTGACATCGTAGCATGTCAGATTTGCTACACAAAGGTAATTTGATAATGCCAGATATTGTCATTTTTGTCATGGGAATTAGATAAATTGGTAAAGGAGAGTGGTCAGCATGGAAAGAATTTATGCATGTTTGTTTTGATCGGTATGAAGTGAATGTCAGCATGTGTGTCTTAGACAGCCGACAGGGCAATTGTAACGCAGGTTACATGAGGATGTCCAACATGAGGTTGGCAAGTGTGGTAGCCTACTTACCCAGCCCTGTAGGTGCAGCTGTGCTTTCTATTGTTAATAACCCATGGGTCATACATGTTTGTATTCTGTCATCAGTTAGCCAAAAATATAATAATATAGAACAACTCCGTGAAGTTGTGGTAGGGTTTGCTCAGAGATAGAATGTAACGTTAGCCATTCAAGACATAGCAACACATTCAAATCAGTTGTATGCCTGGAGTTTTCATCTTGTGTATGCTTCCTTTTCAATTTAATAGGCCTATGTTTAAATATCAGGCCACTCTGTCGGCAGTATTCATCAAATCTTTGCACTCAGTCAGCATGTAGCTTTCTCCAGTTGCTAACGTTAAATGTTAATGTAATTTGAGTGATCTAACATACTCAGATGAACACCCGTCTAATAAACGTTGGATGTACATCCTCCATTATTTAAATATACTCTAAACAATACCAAAACAACAGAAAAACAACTTAAAAGTAATAGCAGGCCAGTTAAAATGAATGAACTTAATGAATCTTTTTGCCTCCAGTTTGCTGCTCGTGACACAATGTCACAATGTTTACAAACTCAGAAGGGGTCTATACAGCTTAAGTGTGCTATGTAATACAGATAGGTAAGTATGGCGATGTAGAATATACAATATATATATATATATATATAATGTATAATACTACTGTACAAACGGATAACTATATGTAGTCTACACAAGATGTATAACTATGAGATATAAAGAGTTATGCACAGACATATATGTATCTATAGATATCTCCCACATTGTTTACATACATACATACATATAGACATAAATATTTATATGTTTGTATGTATGTTGATGTCTTCCACATTGTATACCACATTGTATGTGTCTCTATTATATGTATGTATATGGAGCATGAAGTAGGTCCTAGAACTGTAAATCTCATTGAGTGAATAACGGCAGACGTAGTCTGTAAAGCGGAGCAGGGAATCTATATTAAGTGTGCCCATGGCCTCCTTCCAATGCCTCTAAGGCCTTAAGGAGAGGAGCATTTATTTGTGTTCCATACACCCAATCACTGACAGCTCTTCTGAGCACGCCACATTCAGCTGCCATCTACAATGATTTGTGTGTGTTATGTGGAATCATCATCTCTCCTCCCCCCACTCTCACCTCTCCTCACCTCTCTTCACCTCTCCTCACCTCTCCTGCCTTCTCCTCCCCCCATCCTCTCCTCTTCTCCCTCACCTGTCCTCTTTTCCTCCCCGCACTCTTTCCTCTCTTCTCCTCCTCTCTTCCCCTCACCCTCTTCACTTCTCTCTCCTCCTCTCTTCTCTCCTCTCCTCTCCCGTCCTCTCTCCTCTCTTCTCCTCTCTCCTCTCTTCTCCTCTCTCCTCTCCCCTCCTCTCTTCTCCTCTTCTCCTTTCCTCTCCCCTCCTCTCTCCTCTCTTCTCCTCTCTCCTTTCCTCTCCCCTCCTCTCTCCTCTCTTCTCCTCTCTCCTCTCCCCTCCTCTCTCCTCTCCTCTCTTCTCC
>JAGFZM010001546.1:244167-258540 GCA_017657215.1 Limnothrissa miodon | reverse complement strand
TCCCTCCTCCTCTCTCCTTCTATCCTCCCTCTCTCCCCCAGGTGGTCGGGGGTCACCCGCTCCTGCCGGCTCTGGGGAGCTCATTGCGGGAGGCGCGGCGCTGATGGATCCACATGAGAGAGGACGAGCACGGGTGATAAATCAGCCCCCCCGCCCGTTTCCATGACGGCGACCAACCTGCTTTCTCAAAGGCAGCAGCAGAGAGGGCACATAACAGATGATTAGATGGACTTATCAATCTACCTTGCACAAAGTCACATATACAGACATACACGTGCTCACACACAAACACACACACATACACACAGACACATACTGTACAAGTACACACATATATAAACATATGCTACTAAAATAAGCAAATACAGATGGTCTCTGTTTCTCCTACACACGCACATGCACACACACACATATATACACATACGGGCATGCACACACACACAAACACACACACACACACACACACACACCCCACACACACACACATATACACACACACACACACACAGAGGCACCTTTGCCTGCAGCAGTCAGGTCCAGTGAGTGTTCAGCCATCGATGGAGGTGCCATGGCAACACATTTCCATCCCCACAGGAACACTCCGTGCTGGAACAGCCTCGTCTCTACAGCAATCTATCTTTTCTTTTTTCCTCCCTCTCTCTCTCTCTCTCTCTCTCTCTCTTTCTCCTTCTCTCTACCAGAAAGAACCACACCAGTTTATCCTGTCCTTTGATCTGTCTCTCCTTCTCTTTCATCTTTAATAGGGGAACACATCCACCATTCAGTCATTCATTCACTCATTCTTACTCTCTCCAACCACAATGAGTGATTCATTTACCCATTCATAGATTCATTCATTCATTCACTCATTCATTTGTTCACTCATTCATTCATTCTCTATCTATTTATTTATCTCTTTATCTATCTATCTATCTCTCTATCTATCAATCTATTTATCTATCTAACTATTTATTTATCTATCTATCAATCTATTTATCTATCTAACTATTTATTTATCTATCTATCTATCTATCTATCTATCTGTTCCATTTCACCCCTATATGCATTTGCACACCCTACCCTTGCCTACCCTTCACCTTTCTGCATTTCTTCCTACACTTTTATTTCTCTTTCTTTCCCCTCTCTTTATTCTTCTCCCGATTTCATCACTCCATCTCTCCCTCTGTGCACTCCTCTCCCTCTCTCATCACTCCATCATCTTTATTCTCATTTCTTTCAATCACCCCCTCCCCTCCTCCTCTTCCTCAATCCCTCCATCCCTCCCTTCCTTCATCTCTCTATCCCTCCATCTCTGTGTGCTGTGTCTGTGGAAGGGAACATCTGGTAACCGCTGTGCTGTGCAATCATCCCTACTGAGCGGTGTGTGTGTGTCTGTGTGTGTGTGTATGAGTAAGGCATCTTTTTGGTCACACTAACCCTTCCATTTTGTCCACCTAAAAGATCCCCCCAAAACAGAGAGCAAAAGGAGTAGCAGATATCTGGTGTGTGTGTGTGTGTGTGTATGTGTGTGTATAAAACAAGTAAACTGAACAAACTCCATACTAATTGGTACCTGAGGGATCAGGGCAGTATACAGTACCACTACCTGCCTTTAGTTCAGTTCCGTTTGAGTAGTGTTTAGTTTGGTTTGAGTTTAGTACTCACATCCTTTTTTTCTGTTTTGGAGTGAGTGTGTGATCTGTGCTGTGCAATCATCCCTACTGAGTTCTGGAGAGCCACAAGATTCACCACTGAGGCAGAACTGACTGTACTTCATCGTTATTCGTGTGTACACACACCCTCTCTGTACCAGGGCACCTAAGTGGGACATAATCAAACCGAAAAACATTTCTGATTTCGAGTGCATGTGTGAGTGTATGTGCATGTGTGTGTGTGTGTGTGTGTGTGTATGTGTGTGCAGATGCCTCAGAGACAGCCTCCTCTGCACGCTCTGTGAACACAGCAACGGGAGTGCCCTGCTTGCGCTGCTCCAAAACCTCAGACTTGAATCTGACGTGCCCACTGTGGTTCAGCTGCTTCTGTAAGTGTGTCACAGAAGGCCTGATCTTTTTGAGTGTGTGTGTCTGTGTGTGTGTGAGAGTGTATGTTGGTGTGTGTGAGAGTGTATGTGTGTGTGTATGTGTGAGTCACAGAAGGCCTGATCTTTTTGAGTATGCGTGTGTGGTGTGTGTGTGTGTGTGTGTGTGTATGTAAGTGTGTCACAGAAGGCATGACCTTTTTAGAGAAAGTGCCGTGTGGGAAACGCATCACCCAATCTTTCCTTTGTATTCTGGTATGTTGTGTGTGCAGTTACAGGTCCTGTCTATCACGGTGACACAGTTTCTAATGGAAGGATTATGCGTTTGTAACTCTGCACAGCGGTATGTGTGTGTGTGTATGTGTGTGTGTGTGTGTGTGTGTGTGTGTGTGTGTGTGTGTGTGTATGTTTATGTGTAAGGCATCTTTTTGGTCACACTAACCCTTCCATTTTGTCCACCTAAAAGATCCCCCCAAAACAGAGCAAAAGGAGTAGCAGATATCTGGTGTATGTGTGTGTATAAAACAAGTAAACTGAACAAACTCCATACTAATTGGTACCTGAGGGATCAGGGCAGTATACAGTACCACTGCCTGCCTTTAGTTCAGTTCCGTTTGAGTAGTGTTTAGTTTGGTTTGAGTTTAGTACTCACATCCTTTTTTCTGTTTTGGAGTGTTACACACACACACACACACACACAATGCATGAACGTAAATGTTTAAAAATAGAAAACCTTTTTTTTTTTACCTCCCCTTTTTTCAACTGGAGGTGAGATTAAATGCCTTACAGTATAAATCTACTCACAATCCCCCAGCTCCAGCTCCTTCACCATCTCTCACTCACACGTGAGTGTGTGTGTGTGTGTGTGTGTGTATGTGTGTGTGTTTGGGGGGAAGTGTTATATATCTGCCATAGATTATGATTGTGTATGTGTGTGTGTATGTCTGTGTGCACACGTGTCTGTCAGTGATGGTAACATCACTAGGGTAAGGTCTGCCTGCTAAATGTAATGTTTGGGACCGGTTATTAGAAATAGTTGCAGCAGGCAAAAATGCATCAGCGAGCGCACATTCAGCTCTGCTGGCCGGGTGCTGGAGTCCAGGCAAGCGAAATAGATTAAACAGTACAGTAGATGCCATTCTTTTTATGCACAGCGAACGTAAAATCGCTAGCCTAAATTAACATTTCTGTGTGATAAATA
The DNA here is from genome assembly GCA_017657215.1 of Limnothrissa miodon. Lineage (NCBI taxonomy): Eukaryota > Metazoa > Chordata > Actinopteri > Clupeiformes > Clupeidae > Limnothrissa > Limnothrissa miodon. The sequence continues at coordinate 255,301 of JAGFZM010001546.1, read as the reverse complement.
AAAAAATTTCAGTGGTTACTTAGCTAGGCTGTAAACTGTAGGCCTGCCCTTTACAAATCTAAAATAAAAAAATGTTTAGCCTAGATTACAAACGCTGCTTTGTAAATGTGTAGGCCTATCATTATCTTGTTATTAATATCACCTGATTTAACGTTCATAGTCATAATGTTGTCTCTAAACACTTTCAGGCTGAAATAAAGGCTGTTTTCATTTGAATTACAATTCCTAATATGTCTATTTAATGGTCGCGGGGCGGGTTGTAAAAATAGATACAGTGATGCGGGGCGGGCTGGGGTGGGGCAAATAATTTCATATAAGCGGGACCCGCGGGTTGGAAAAATACCCGACCCGCGCATCACTAGTGTCTTTGCTTGGTAGGAGGGTCACCTTGTAGCACTCATGTGTCTATGGTCACCATGGCAACGGTAGAAACCCCAGGGCTGTCTAAGCAGCACGATGGCGAGATGGAGTTCTCTGACGTCATATAGAAACTCCTATATACCCTCTGCACAACGGTGTGTGTGTGTGTGTGCGTGGGCTTGCGGAGGGTTGTTCCACAGGTGTTGGGGCGACCTGTTTAGCAGAATCTGTCGTTTAAGCACTCTCATCCTTTTTTCTATTTTTAGTGTGTGTGTGTGTGTGTGTGTGTATGTGTGTGGGCTGGTGGAGGGTTGTTCCACAGGTGTTGGGGCGACCTGTTTAGCAGCACCTGTCGTCCTTCTGATGCCCCTGCCACCAGGCCCCTGATAGGCAAATCACCCAACCCCTCCAACCACACACTCACACACACACACACAAACACTCACACACACACACACACACACATACACACACTCACACACACACACACTTACACACACACACACACACACTCACACACACACACACACACACACTTACACACACACACACAAACGTCATGTCTGAACGTAAATGTGAGCATGTTTAAAAATAGAAACCTTTTTTTCCACCTCCCCTTTTTTCAACTGGAGGTGAGATTACTGTAAATGCCATACTGTATAAATCTACTCACAATCCCCCAGCTCCAGCTCCTTCACCTTTTCTCACTCACACATGAGTGTGTGTGTGTGTGTGTGTGTGTGTGTGTGATTATCTTTTGCCAGTCTGCTTAATGAATATTTGAGAAAAAATGCATTTACTGACTGCACACTGTGTACTCCTGCCTCTCATCTTTCAAACACAGTGTTTGTGTGTGTGTGTGTTTTTGTGTGTGTGTGTGTGTGTGTTTGCGGGGAAGTGTTATATATCTGCCATAGATTATGATTGTATATGTGTGTATGCACACGTGTGCTTGGTAGGAGGGTCACCTTGTAGTATTCATGTGTCTATGGTCACCATGGCAACGGCAGAAACCCCAGGGCTGTCTAAGCAGCATGATGCCGAGATGGAGTTCCCTGACATCATATAGATCCTCCTATATATATATATATATATATATGCATATCAGGCCCTCCTGTATAATACACACACATATTATGTATATGCTGTACCCTATGCATAGCAGGTCATCCTTTATAATGCACACATTTTTAGATTAGATTAGATTAGATTAGATTCAACTTTATTGTCATTTCACATGTATAAATACAGGGTAACAAAAGGCAGCTTAGCATCTAATCAGAAGTGCAAAGAGCAGCAAGTGCAACATATACAGTATAAAGTGTTTACAGTAAAGACAGTATGTACAGTTAAGAGCAGTAGTATACAGTTGTACACACACACACACACATACATATATATTTCAGGTCCTCCTCTTCGCTGCAATAAAAACACTTTTACATACCAATTAACAATTTCATGCCAATTAGCACATTTATATTGCACATTTTATATGCTTTGCAGTAAAATTGGAATGGCAGTCATTATGCTTTAGAAACCTCACACCTGCTTAAAGCCACTATGTGTAGGATTTATCTTCTATTTATCTTCGTCTTTTATTAAAAATATATTTTTTATTGTAAAAATAGAATCTAAAACAATAGTAATTACCTCCATCAATAAATGGTAGTGTTCTAGTAAACTTGGTAATTTCCATTTATATATACATGAAATCAGGTTGATGTTATGGAATATTTTGCGCCGCCATCTTGAAAACTACATGCTCATGTAGGGGACATCAGTCTATATTCAGCTCCGCCTTTTGCGTTTCCGCCATAGACTGTATATGGCTTGCTATCCTTGCTATCCACAACAAACATAAAACTTACACATAGGAGGTTTAAGGTAGAGAGTGTAAGGAAATCCAATTCTAGTATATTGGGCCTGGAGCCATGCTCCACGGTACACACAACTAATTAGGTGACATTGTGAACACTCTCAGATGACACTGAACACTGACAGCCATGGATCACCTGGTTACAACCAGTCAAACCATCCCATAGGAGCTACATAGTGCACTGCATGTGTGTGTGTGTGTGTGTTCAGCTTCAGCAAGACTCAGTCCCCAAGGTGCCCAGTCTTTTCAGTAATAAGACTGTGATGTCACACACACACACACACACACTTGTTTAGTAATCAAACGAACACACACATACACACATCTCCACGCACACTTCCTGATAGACTTTGAGAGTTACAATTGGTTACCGTAGTAACACAAGTCAGTCTGCAAGAAAATGAAAACTTGTTTTGTGCGGTTCCGGTTCCAAATTCTATAACAACCTTGGCAGCCAGACAAATCTGAGAAGGCATTTAAACTCATCTCATCTTCCCCTTGAAACTGACAAATCACTAACAACCACAGAGTAATCTCTGTTGGCCATCTCTATACACTATCAGAGGAAGGAGACCTGCTTCTGCTTTTATAATAGATGACAGTGCAACTCACAGTAGTTCCTCACTTGGATGAGTGGTGACAACTTCTCTGTGTATGTAACTTTGGTTGTTTTCGCCTGTGTACAATTTTATTTATTTATTATTTTTGTTTAGGCTTTATTTAAGCATTATTTGTTATAGAGGGACAGTGTACAGTTATAACAAAAAACGTAATATATACAGGTACAAATACTGTACATATGTCTAATTTCCCAAACCCCAGTCCCCCCACAAACACACACACACACACAAACATTTTACATACTTTATTTGATTCCACCTTGCAAACAACTTTCATCAGGAATCAAATCTATAGAATAGTCCAATAGACTCTCTCACACACACACAAACACACACACAGGAGAACACAAGCTTGTACAGTATGCCTGAAATCCCTGAGAACACCTCAAAGAATACAATGTCTGGATTTCATCTATAATGCGATCAAACCCAGGACAAGCCTTATATATGAGATTCTGAAGTGCATGGAAGCATAGTCATTGACTAAAGATTGACAGCAGACTAATGTCAATACAATATGTGTAGACCGTTTTTGACTGACGCGAGTACCTGTTTTTCACGGGTACTCACCAACCCCCAACCCCCGCCCCCTCCCCAGCCTGGTTGTACCATACCCTCATACTAATATATCGTACAGAAGGTCTGGACCTACTCCATTCAGAAGCGATTTCAGGCAGGAGGCGTGAACTCTGTTGAAGTTTGAAACGATTGGTCCGTGAACTCTGTTGAAGTTTGAAACGATTGATTTTACCCAATCGCTAACGTTTGGAGATTACAACACACATATGATCAACGTCATCGTTAACGTTCGCTGACTGGTCCGGTGGAATGCATCTCTGAGAAATCGAGTTTAATGGGATCAGACCCAGACCTTCTGTACGATTTGTACAAGGGTATGGTACAACCAGGCTAATCACCGCCCCCCCCCCCCAACCCCACCGCTACCAGCCAATGAAATTGGGGGAGGTTAGGCCAAGCAAGAGTGTAAGAGTGTGATGTGTGCCCTTCTGAAACAATGTTCTTTCAGAGTACACACTAGTCGCCTATGGAACAAACAGGACTAAAAAGGCCATGCAATATTTTAACCGACCCATCAAAATACAGAAATACCCTACCTCCCTACCTCCTCCTCCCTCCTTGTTCTGCTTGTGAGGTGTGGCTTAGGGAGGAAGTCTGAATTAAAGGGTTTGGGGCTGTAAATTGTGGAGTTGTAAACTGTGTATTGGGTATTGGGTATTTCTCCCATCCTACCTTTAAGATTTTGAGGAAGAGAGAGAAGGGGAGAGAGAAAGAGAGAGAGAGAAGGGGATAGAGAGAAAGAGAGAGACAGGGAGAGAGAGAGAATGGAAGAGAGAGAGAGAAGGGGAGAGAGAAAGAGGGAGAAGGGGAGAGAAAGAGAGAGAAGGGGATAGAGAGAAAGAGAGAGAAGGGGAGAGAGAGAAAGGGAGAAGAGGATGGAGAGAAAGAGAGAGAATGAGAGAGTGGAGGGAATGAATTAACAGTAAGTGAATGAGAGCGAAATCAAGTCACTTCCTGCCTCACTTTCTGTCCAGGCAGTCGTGTGAAGCTGCAGCCCGTCAAAGAGGCGTCTCACAGGGTGCGTGTGCAGGGTGGGTCCATCCAGGCTATGTGGCCTTTGAAGGGAGATCTCAGGGGCTGTTGCATCATCGCTTTGTTTAGTCTGCTCTTTGTTTAAGTTCCTCTGTTTTGCTTTGTGCTGCGTCTGATGGGCGGGGGCGGATGAGTGGGGGGGGGGAGTTTTACCATGTGACTATCAGAGAGTGATACGCTTAGGCCACACACACACACACATACATACACACACACACACCATTCACGGTTCACCCCACACCCAACTAACATTTATGTTTCAAATGTTGTATAGTGTCCTTGAGTGTTTTGAAATGCACTTTTATGTATTTTAAAATGTATTATTATTATTATTATTATTATTATTAAATGTCCCACCTAGTTCTATCATAGGTAACTATCAGAGAGTGATGTGCTTAGGCCACACACACACCATTCACACATTTAAATCTCCCACCTGGAGATCAACTATTGGTTAGGTCTTCCCATGGTTCCCAAAGTGTTATAGTGGGATGGGTGCCCTTAGTACACCTGAACCATATTGGTTCTTTCGTTCTTCTCTCTTTTCGTTCCTGAACCCAACCTAGCAAAGGACTCTTGTAGTGTCTGTACTCAGCAGGCTGAGTTTGTGTGTGTAAATGGACTGCATTTATATAGCGCTTTTCTACTCCTACAAGCACTCAAAGCGCTTTACAATGTATGCCTCTCATTTACCCATTCACGGACATGCATTCATACTCTGGTGGCAGTGGCTGCCAAGCAAGGTACCGTCCTGCCACCGGGAGCACGGTACACCGGGGTACAGTATCTTGCTCAAGGATACTTCGATGGAGTCAGATGGAGTGGGGCTCGAATCTGCAACCCTCCGGTTGCCGAACGGCACCTCTACCACCTGCGGCACCATCGCCCCGTGTGTGTGTGTGCGTGTGCGTGTGTTAGTGTGTGTGTGTGTGCGTGTGTGTGTGTGTGTTAGTGTGTGTTGGGTGGGGGGTGTGTCTTTAGCAAATAAACACAGAAGCAGGACCTCTTAGATCTTCTAACCAACAATTGAGCTCTCGAGCACATCAAGAACCCGGCTGCTCAGAGGAACCTCAGTGAAAAGACATAAAAAAGAAGGAACTGTGAGGTTTTAGTTCTTCAGGCGTTTGAAGACACAAAGCACTCAAAGCAGCCTTCACGGTTCAAAGAGCTGTTAAAGGGCTCAAGACAGAATAGTGTGTTTGTGCATGTGTGTGTGTTTGTGTATATGTGTGTGTGCGTGTGTGTGTGTGTGTTTGTGTGCATATGTGTGTGTGTACATGTGTGTGTGTGTACAAAAAGAAGAGAACTGTGTGATGCGAAGATGCGATGGTTGGTATCTATCAGATCTTTGGATCCGTGTTGTGTGTGTGTGCATGTGCGTGTGTGTGTGTGTGTGATCTGTAGATCTGTGTAGTGTTTAATTGGAGAGACTTTAAAGAGGTCTGTTATTACAGGCCTTATTCTGTGGTGCTTATCCAGTCATATTCAGAAGCCTTGCCCATCTCCCACCTTTAATCTTCAGATGAGACAAGGGCAAGTAGAAGTAGGGTGTTGAACAACCATCGCATAGTTTTATGTGTTACCTTTCAGTAGGGCTTTTTCTTCTTTATGAGACTTTCTTCAAAGAAAAGCAACTGATCGGTTCTGATATCATTCTGATATATATTTAGAAACATGTACTTTCACTTCAGGCACTTCATACATTCTGGTCTAGGAAGAGAGAGAGAGAGAGAGAGAGTGTGTGTGTGTGTGTGTTCGTAAAGGAGAACAGGGGTAATTAGCCACCTGACCATGTCATCATCATGGAATGGAGCTTGAACATCAAACACACACACACACACACACACACACACACTGATGACATCATGGCCAAAGTAGGAATGAAAACAATGTGAAATGGTTCATGACCAGCATGCCTCAGATACTCTCAAAAGAAATGGGGGAAACTGTGCTGGGATCTCCTTTCATAACAGTGACTTCACAATCCTTAACACACATGCCTCGACACCACAGCCTAAAGAGCAGACATAGCAGCATCCAATAGGAGAACTGTTATATGTTCTATTGCAGGGGTGCCCAAACAGTCGATCGCGATCTACCAGTCCATCTCTGGCTGAGTTGCGGTCGATTGCGAGAGACAAACTTATCGAATATTTTAGGCAAAAACTTAGAATTAAGTTTCTACTACAAGTGATTATTATATTACGTCTATAACTCTTTTATTTTCTCTATTTCTCTATATTACGTCTATAACTCTATTTTGTTTCATCCAATATAAAGATGATCTGCGTCATCTGTAATGTAGCCTTTGAATTTCGATAGGCCTACAATAGAAAGGTAATTTGGAGCGACATTTCAGAACCACTCATTAAAAACATGTTTATCCTGCTATCAATGCCACATTTGAATTTGAACAGCATTGTGTTATTTGGTATGTTGTACTGTTTGTTATGCACAAACTCAATTCAATTCAATTCAATTTTATTTATATAGCGCATTTTTACAAAAGGCATGTCACAAAGCGCTTAACACAAGAGGCCCAATGAGCAACAGGGGCAAGGAAAAACTCCCTCGCAGCGTTTTTTGTTTTTACTTGTTATGGTAGAGGAAGAAACCTTGGGCAGTTCCGACGGCTCAAGGGGCTAACCCAACTGCCTAGGGCAGGTTTTCAGTCTCTTAGATGGTGAGTAGTCCACTATTATTCCATTAGATACATATTACAAGAAAATTTTGGTAAATAAAGTACAGTAATATAGGAGTCCCATTAGAATCCCAGGATATAGTCCCATGTCATTAGGCGCAGTCAAGCCAGGGGCCAGCTAGAGGCTGTAACAATCATGTCAGGGTCATCTGTGAGCTGAAGGCAGACCGCCCAGGAAGCCAGAGATGCAGGATCAGGCAGTGGAGGGCAGGGGTGACCCTCAGCAGGGAGGCAGTGGCATGGACAGTGGAGTGGGTTGAGGACCATTCAGGAGTGCCGCCGGATCACGTTGGAAGAAGGTCCCAGGAGAACCCAGGAGGTGCAGGCGCAGGCAGTGGAAGGCAGTGATGACTCACGGCAGGGTGGTAAAGGCATGGAAAATCAGAGAGGAGATGAGTTAGAACAGTCTCCATCAGATTTCAGAGAATGTGAGTTATATTGCATGTGAAACCATATACAGATGTTGGCTAAGTGAAGAGAGAGAAGTAAGTGGAGAGGAAAAGAGAGGAGGAGAAAGACAGAGTGAAAATTGTACGGCTTAACAGATGGGTGGATTATGGCGGCATTAAACTATAGCAGCATAACTAAGGTATGATGTATAACAAGCCAACACCACCAAAGGAAATGGTCAGTGGCCACCAAGCCCTGGACAGGAGCTTACAGCAGAGGCAGTCCTTTCCAATAAAACCCTGAGGAGATGTGGCTTACCATACACCATCCCTAACTAAAGGGGTCAGTAAATAGAAAGGTTTTGAGTCTAGACTTAAAGGTGTTGAGAGTGTCCGCTTGACGAATGTTAGAAGGGAGTTTGTTCCACAGGACAGGCACACGATGGCAGAAAGCTCTTCCGCCCATTGTTGATTTTGATATTCTAGGAATTACTAGGAGACCAGCATTCTGTGACCTTAGGGGTCTAGAAGGGTGGTAGGGAACAAGTAAGTCTTTAATATATGCTGGAGCAAGGCCATTAAGGGCTTTATATGTTAGGAGAAGTATTTTAAAATCAATTCGGCTTTTAACAGGAAGCCAATGTAAGGAAGCAAGGACAGGTGTGATATGTTCATATTTTTTTGTCCTTGTGAGTGCTCGTGCTGCAGCATTTTGTATTAGTTGAAGGTTTTTGATGCAGCTAGTACCACATCCAGAGAACAGTGCATTGCAATAGTCAAGTCTGGAGGTAACAAATGCATGTATTAGTTTTTCTGCATCCTCAAAAGAAAGGAATTTTCTGACCTTAGCAATGTTGCGTAAATGAAAGAATGAGGTTTTGGAGATATGCTTTACATGACTATTTAAAGAGAGGTCTTGATCAATATACACCCCAAGGTTCTTGACCTTTGTGTTAGGTGTGAGTGAAAGGTCACTAAGTGAGCTCTGATGATGGGGTAAAGTGTTGGTCAGGTTTTTAGGGCCAATCAACATGACTTCAGTCTTATCAGAGTTTAAGCAAAGGAAATTATTAGTCATCCAGTTTTTGATGTCACTGAGGCAGGCAACAAGTTTTGTTACTGGCGTACAATCATTAGGCTTCATTGAAAAGTATAGTTGGGTATCATCTGCGTAAGAGTGGAAGGTAATGCCATGTTTTCTAATAACAGATCCCAAAGGTAGCATGTAAAGGGAGAATAGCAGAGGTCCCAGTACTGATCCTTGGGGCACACCATACTTGACTTCAGTGTGGCATGATGCTTCATTATGTGCATGTACAAACTGGTAACGTCCAGTAAGGTATGACCTGAGCCAGGCTAATGCAGAATCTTTGATGCCAATCATATGCTCAAGTCTATGTAGTAGGATGCTGTGATCAATAGTGTCGAAAGCAGCACTTAGATCCAGTAGGATTAATAATGAAATGCATCCATTATCAGATGAGATAAGGAGATCATTGTAGACCTTTACTAGGGCTGATTCTGTGCTATGGTATGCTCTAAAGCCAGATTGATAGGTTTCCTGAATGTTATTTGCGTCCAAGAAAGTACGAATTTGCTTAGACACTATTTTTTCAAGAATCTTTGATATAAATGGGAGGTTGGATATAGGTCGGTAGTTAGCCAGGACATCAGGGTCAAGGTTGGGCTTTTTGATTAAAGGCTTAATGACAGATGTCTTGAAAAGTTTGGGAACATGTCCTGCTGCAAGAGAGTGATTTATAATATTAAGTATCGGCTCAGCTAGGCTAGGGAGAGTAGCCTTAAGGAGATCAGTAGGAATTGGATCCAGTAGACAAGTAGAGGCCTTACTTGATGAGATCAGCTTGATAATTTCAGATATACTGGCAGGTGTAAACGAGTCCAGGTATGCTATAGGTCGGCTAGGGGTTGCTGTTTCCATTATGGGGGAACCAGCTGAATTTGAGGTTTGAATGGTGTTATTTATTTTACCTCTAATACATTCAATTTTATCATTAAAAAAAATCATGAAATCATTACTGTCTAATGTTATTGGAATTGAGTGTGTCACTTCATTCCTACTTTTAGTTAAGCGTGATATTGTGTTAAAGAGGAATTTGGGATTGTTTTTATTATCATTTATAAGTGAGGAGTAGTATTCTGTTTTTGCATTATTAAGTGCTTTCTTATAGTCTTTTAGGCTGTCTTTCCATGCAAGATGGAACACTTCAAGTTTGGTGGCATACCATTTTCTCTCAAGTTTACGTGCAGCCTGCTTCATTGAGCGTGTCTGTGCTGTATACCATGGGGCAATTTTGTCTTGTTTTCTAATTTTCTTTTTAAGTGGCGCAATGGAATTTAATGTAGTGTAAAGTGCATCTATAACATTATCAGTTAATTGATCAACTTGAGTAGGGCTGGGAGGAGGGCCTTTTAATGTGTATTGTGTCATTAAGGGTTCAAGAAGAGAAGGAATTTTATCTATGAAGTCGCTTGTGGCTTGGGAGGTTATTCGTCTAGTGTGGTAGCAAATAGAGTTAGGGGCTGTAGAATCTATTGTAGTCTTTAAAGTTATTAGGGAATGGTCAGTTAGTGAAGGACATTGAGGTAGGATAGCAAGTTGTTCTATTTGTGCTAAATATATACTAAATATATGCACAGTACACTTAGCCACCGTTATGGCTTTTGTTTTGACCTAGTAGATCTCTGCACACCATCAAGTCTGAAAGTAGATCTTGGTTCAAAAAAGTTGATCTATTGTGTCTTTGGAGATAATCCGCAGTGACAACATGGCATCTGCAGCAGCAAGTTATAACACTGTAATCTTAGTCTGGTGACGTCTTTAGAAGGCAAGAGTCTTTAGAGGCCGAGACATGTTGAATATTGCTGTCTGATATTAACAGGGTTTGACTTTATGGAAATATTAATGTCTGAGTGTTTAATATTTGATGGATTAAGACTCAGGGACAGAAGGAATCCAACTCACAAGAATTTGAAAAACAGTTCTGCATCAACACTTCTGACATTTGGTAAAAATAACTGGGTGGCAAGTTATTTTAAATCATACTTATATAGTGTAAAAATAATTTGTTAAGGATGTTGTTTACGAATATTAAATTCAATGAGGTAAATGTAGGTTGCATGAGGTTACATAAAGATTTGTTTACATGTTTGTTTACGTGTTTATGTCAGAGCTTTGAGTTGGCTGGCACACATCTGAGTCAGTGAAGGGAAAACAAGCAGATGGATCTCTGGAGCAACAGATCTCTCTTTCTCCCTCTCCTTCTTTCTCCCTCTCCTTTCCTCTCTCTCTTTCAGTTCCTTTTTCTCTCTCGCACACTCTCTCTGTCTTTCCTTCTCTCTTAATCTCAATCTCTCTCCCTCTTTCTTTCTCCCTCCCTCTCTCTCCCTTTCTCTTTCTTCCTCTCTCTGATTCTCCCTTTCTATCTCAGTCTCTCCCTCTCTCTCTCTGTCTCTATCTCTCTCTCTCTCGTTCTCCCTCTTTTTCCCTCTCTCTCTCTGTCTCTATCTCTCTCTCTTTCTCCCTCTCCCCCCCTCTCTCTTTCTCCCTCTTTTA
>JAGFZM010001546.1:220185-235185 GCA_017657215.1 Limnothrissa miodon | reverse complement strand
GCAAAGGTGTAGTTGGGTGTAGTACTAAAATCTCTCTTTGCTGGATTTATTGTGGTCCTTATTTTCTGAGAATCAAAATGCCATTTTGATGCTTTCACTCATCTCTAGGTTATTAATCTCTGAGCAGAAAGAAATTGTCATAATTAGAGCACTTTGTTGTTTTCTCCACTAGAATGTATAACTGCTACCTTGGTTGGACTGAATGAATGCTCGTCATAGAGGCTGGGACTCATTTCATTTCAAAAAGTGATCATTTCGATTGGATGACAGGGCCATTCCAGTGGTTCTGATTGGGTGATAGGGGCATTCCAGTGGTTCTGATTGGTTGATAGGGGCATTCCAGTGGTTCTGATTGGTTGAAAGGGCAATTACAGTGGTTCCGACTGGTTTAAGGTGGGGTTTGATTCATTCTGTTTCATGAAAGGAGGCAGAGGTTGTAAAAGATGCTTAACGACAAGCAATAAAGGTGGACATGGTTTCACGTCATCACAGGGCCTCATACCAGAGGGAGAGAGAGAGAGAGAGAGAGAGAGAGAGAGAGAGAGAATCCAATTCCTTCAGCTCTACCAAACACTCTCATTACCACTAACCTCAAATAACCTCATACATGTTAGTCACGGCTGACTTCAGCCCTTATTACTGGGGGACAAAAGGGGGGGGGGGGGGGGGGAGGAATGCAGAACACAAGAAAAAAATGAGGGAACCATTCAATTTGCCCCATCCCCCCACTCATCTCTGCAGTAGCCAACTCTAGGTGCTGGATATGTGGATGATCATATACATGTATACATATGTAATTGCTATTGTGCAATAGGCGGCCACCAGTAAAATGCAATAGAATGGATGTTATATCCACATTCAGCACGATTTTAAAACCCTTGAGGTGTGCTATAATCAAAGCAACAACAAACAAAAGAAAGAAAGAAAGAAAATGCAGATAGGGTGTTAAAAATTAGACCGTCAATTTTATAATGCAGGACACAGTGTTAAATGGCCCGTGTCATGCTTTACAGTAACCTGAAACTTTCATGCTGTACCACAACCTGGATAAATGAGAATCTTCACAGAGCTAAAACCTTCTTAGGTTTTAAAACTATTCTTTGCTAAAGACATCAGTGCATTAAATACATGTATTAGATAACGTATCCATTTGCAATAGTATTCTTTCTTTCTTATTGCTCTGTGTGACCCATCCCCTTTAATCTGGAGGCCTGAGGAGCATCATTAAAAAACCCCTGCAGGTCAGGATGGGTTTTCCCAGTCTATGACCTCCCTGTGCTCTTTTATGGTTCCTGTCTCCTTGATTCCCCTCCCCTGATTTAATATTCTTGTCAAATCTTTTCTCTTTCATACTCTTAGTGTCTCAGTGTCTCAATGTCTCGCTCACCCTCCCCATAACACACTTTATTAGCGCCCGGAGAAATAAAAAATCCTGTTTTAGGATTGGCTGACAGTGGGACAGGGGGTTATGGTTATGCCCCAATAATAGGGCATCTATGAAGTAGATCTGGCAAAAGATCTGTTCACTGTTCTATTTTAATGCTATTTGGAATGGTAACTATAGCAACCATAGTAAACGACTGTTGAACTATCAGGTAACAAATGGACATAACATATTATCATTTGCTATCGTCTGTTTGAAGGTTCAGCATTCATACACGCTCACCCATTTCAAGCCACTATGTACATACATACACTGCATCTTATATTGCTGTATTTTAGATGAACAAACACACCTCGTACCCATAAAAAGAACATTTGTGGCATATTTTGATGACACTTGATTCACACCCTAAACATTGTCCGAAACCTCTCTCTCTGTGGCAAGTTATGTGATTTGTGTCACATTGCAATACAGCTTTGATTTGTTTGTAGTTTGACTGGCATCCATTAGTTTGGTGGAAAGCCACACTCATTGAAGCTTTAGTTACTGTAAGGAAGGGCTTACTCTGGATGGATGGATGGATAGATAGATCGATCGATCAATCGATAGATAGATAGATAGATAGATATAGATAGATAGACAGTGTTGGGGAGTAACTAGTTACATGTAACAAAATTACGTAATTTAATTACAAAATAAAAGTAACAGTAATCAGTTACAGTTACATTGAAAAACTGTGTAATTAAATTACAGTTACATTGAGGAAATATTCAGGATTACATTTCAAGTTACATATCTTCTGCAGTGAAACATTTGTCGTCATGTTTGAATTGGCAACTCCACCCACTTTACTAAGCAGTCTGCACTTGCGATGATGACTGTAGAGTCAGAGACCAAGAGTCACATTTTTACTGTGTTATCGCAAGGGCCACATCATACATGGGCACTAGTGATGCGTGGGTCAGGCTTTTTTAAAACCCGCCCCAACCCGACCCATCAATAGATCCGAACCGCCCCGCCCGACCCGCAAAAAAAATGGTCGAACCGTGACCCAAATCCGACCCGACCCGATGAAAAAAAAAAAACGCCAGTGTGTCTACTGTCGCGGAACCTAGCTACCAGTTAAGTGGAGAGGACTAATTTGGAACAATGGTATCCAAATGACAATGATTTGCGCCTTAAAGATGATGATACAACTTCGTGAAGGATTAATTAGCCTATGCATGAAACAACGCCAAAAAAAACGATTGATTTGTCGTTTTTATTAAAGGATTGCCAAAAATGAAACACATTTCTCCTGTAGGCCTACAAGACACAAGTGTGTATGAAAAAAAAAAACAAGTTGTTCCAAGCTGTAACATTATCATGGCATAACAAAGCCAACACAAGTTGTTCCAAGCTGTAACATTATCATGGCATAATAAAGCCAACAAAGCCATGACATTTCAACAATCTAAGCTACCAAATTGAAAATATTGGCCGACTTTATTTATGGCATATGTTTGGAAGCACTGTGAAGGAAAGTAGCACAATAGAATCCACTGGGCCAGCCTATTTCGACGCGCTTCCAGCACGCCACCAGCTGAACTGAACGCGCGCTCGCTCGAAACACTGGATGCAGGAACGCAAAGCACCGCTCTTGCCAGCATCGAGAGGAGAGGGAAATCATAACAATGAGCCTTCCAAAAGTCTTAGAAAGTATCTAATGCAATATGCCTAATTCATTGCGTTTTTACCTTTTTGACCCGACCCGAAACCACCCGCACCCACAATACTTCTACCCGTAACCGCCCGACCCGCGGGTTATGGGTTGACCCGCGCAACACTAATGGGCACACATTAATATCACCCCTTTCTATGTGGGAAAATAATTAAAAAGTAATCAAATGTAATTAGCTACATTACTTTGTTAAAGTAATTGAAATAGTTACACTACTATTACATTTTAGATAGAGTAACTTGTAACTGTAACACATTACATTTCCAAAGTAACTTTCCCAACACTGTAGATAGATAGATGGATATAGATAGAAAGACTTTATTTATCCCGAAGGAAAGGTAGGAAATGATGCTCCTAGCAGAAACACCTACAGTAGTACTTTCGGTTGATTGATTACACTGGCCCTGGTGGTGCCCATCTGTTTGGGCTGTTTCTTGGCATCACATCTATAGGCTGATGTACCACTCTGCTGTACGCACTATAGAGAAACACACAGCACACCCTCTGCATGGGAGGAGGAGAAATGATGAGGGGATGAAGGATGGAGGAAGGGAGAGAAAGATAGAAGGGACGTAAAAGTAACGAAAAAGGTGAAAAAGGATGGTACAGTATGAGAAGATAAAAACAGACGGAAAGATGAAGTGAGGGCTAAGTAAAGGAAAACAGGGATGGTATGAGGAGATTGAAACAGAGAGTAAACAAACTAAATAAACAAAACAAAAACTGATGTCATAATCAGGTTTAAAATAAGACAAAGGACAGAGCAGTGGCAGTGACTCCAGGAACTCTGTGCTCCTCTGTGATAAGGACAGGATGTCACAGACACCAGTGTGTGTGTGTGTGTGTGTGTGTGTGTGTATGCATGTTCTCGGAGAAAGGGGTTGTTCTGTTTATTCATGAATATGTGATGCAAGTCAGGGCTAGAAGAAGGAAACCAAACTAACACTCACACACAAAAACACACATCCCTTGACACACACACACACACACACACACACACACACACACACACAATAAAATATAGACTCTCACCCCCTACCCCTCTCCTCTTTTTCTTATACACATACACACACGCACACTTGCACATGTGCTCACACACACACACACACACTTGCACATGTGCTCACACACACACACACACACATACACACACACACTTGTTGAGGAGAGACAGAGGGCTGTGAACCATCACTTCAATTGGTTGTAATACCTCCTGAACCCTTTTGGGTGAACTCCAGTCATGTAGATGAGTCACTTTAATCACCCTTCAGCCCAATGAATCACACACACACACACACACACACACACACACACACACACACAAATCTCTCATTGGGCTTAGACTTGTATTCCATTTGTACTCATCTATGCACGTGTGCACCCACAGACACTCTCTCTCTCTCTCTCACACACACACACACACAACTGGAAATTCATTCATTAACATCTGTGTATGTCAGCAATCTAAAGTTATGGTTTAATTTAATGCTAATAAAATGTAGTAATGTGAGCATTTGTGTGTATATGTGCTTGTGTGTGTGTGTTGTGATTTGATACCTCATTAAGCATCCCATCTAACACCAGCGGCAGCAGTCGACTCGTAACCCATGGCAACACTGCACGTGTACAGGTCTGTGTGCAGGCTGCGTGTGTGGGAACATGGAGTGTGTGTGGGAATGTTTGAATGAGCAGTTGTGGATGTGACTTTAGCTCTCTCTCTATCTGTGTGTGTGTGTGTGTGTGTGTGTGTGTGTGTGTGTAGATGTTGACATGATACGTAGGTACAGTTGCTGCTTGGGAAGATGCGCATGTGATTTTAAGCACATGTGTCAGCGAGCATGTGTGTGTGTGTGTGTGTGTATGTGTACATGTGCTTGTTTGAAAAGGTCCAAGTATGCCAGGACTACTGCACATGAAGTAGACACTCACTCTATCTAGCTCCAGGTTGTACACCTAAAACAAAACACACACTTGCATTCTCCACTCGTTACATGTAACTACTAGTAGTAATAGTACATGTAATGCTATGTAACTACTATAACTATATTACTTTTACTATTATTTAGTAATTAGGCAATATCACACTTGTGGCCGTCAGGTTTTTCTTGAATATTCTCACAGGTGTACTTTGTCCGAAGCCACAAAGCCAAAGTCTTACCTGCATATTGGTCGCTACACCCTTTAATATTTTTTTTACATTTAGCAGACGCCTTCATCCAAAGTGACTTACTTTTTGTCAGCTATTAATTACTTCAGGACCAGTCTCCCCTAGAGTATCTTAGGGTTAAGTGCCTTTCTCAAGGGCACAATGGCGACAACCAGGTTTTGAACCCACATTTTCTAGGCTACTTGCATGCTAGCCAAATTCTTTAACCTAAACCTTCCTTAAGGTTTCATTTGTGTTTGTTTATTCACAGTCACTCAAAATAGTTCTATGCATAGTTTTGAGACTCTTGTTCCCAAGCAACATGGCAGTTGATCAACAGCTTGGAAGATCTCTCAATGGCAAACACTGAGGGATTAATAGCTGTAAGAGCGACGATGACGACCCAGTTATCGAAGCTGTGGATGAAGAGGAGCTTGCTTCCTTCCTCTCCGCTAAAGGCTGCGCCACCGTGGAGGGTTTGCCACCTGTGTTGAAGACCCACGCCGCCCAGTTAGCTTCTGAGCTAGCTTCGTTGGCTACGCAGGCGGCAAGCAGGCTAGGCCTGCTTCCGCCTCAGCGCTGTCCGGGAGGCCCCACGGTTGTGGCTGATGCACAGGGCTCTTGGGAGGCTCCCTACGCCGCCATTGCTCCTATCCAGGGGCACGCGGCGTTTTACGCGATGGACGGAGCGGGCGCCACCGGCCTCATGCAGCTTCCTCGCGTCGAAGATGCGGTCGCTGGTTGTTTAGCACCAGCCTCTGCCACCACCTGGACATCGCCTCCCGAGCTTCCCTCCAAGCCGTGTCAGCGCACGGAGAAGCTCGCTTCTACGGCCTTTATCTTTACAGGCCAGGCGATAAGGGCGATGAATACCGCCTTTCTCCTCTCCTCTCTGTCTGAGGAGCTGGTGGCAGATTTGACAGCGCAGCCGTCGGACTTAACCCTCCATCAGCTGCGCAGAGTTACCGCTCTCACCTCGCTGGCCATCAGGGCGGCCATTAAAGCCGACGGGCGCTCCCTTGGCTCTTTGGTCGTCCTAGACAGGCACCTCTGGCTGAACCTTTCGTCCATGCCAGAGAAGGAGAAGAGGCATCTCTTGAACGCTCCCATCTCCGCTGATGCTCTGTTTGGCCAGGCGCTGGAACTACAGCGCGATCGCTTGGAGAAAACGAAGTCGGCGGCTCAGGCCCTGCAACCCGTGCTTCCTAAGCGTGCGCCGCCTCAGTCAGCCGCTCCCGCTGCTCCTCAGACGCGTGCTCCTGCGCCTCAACGGACGCAACAGAAAAAGAAGGCGGACTGGGTCACAACCTGCTTGGCAGCGCTCCCGCTCACGCGGGCGCCCAGCTCCCGCCAACCCTCCAGCCAGCCAGGAGCGGCGTAAGAGGCCACAGCGATCCTGATGCGATCGCGGGTGCGCGGCAGAGCATGTCATGCGATCACCATCCATTGACTGCTATGCCTCTGTGTGCTCTGAAAGGCACGGGTCTTCGCTCTGCAGTCCCCAGCTCGGAGCGTTCCGTCCCGCTTCGGCGGTCCTCTCTGATCTCACCCCCTTACGGGGCGCTGAGTTTGCCTTGTTCACAAGCACTCCGCACACACACTATTGCCCCTCTGGGGCAATGTTTCACTATGAGCCCCGGCCCAGGCCGGAGGACGCTCTCTGTTCTGTCAGCGTTATCACGCACTGGGGCACCGATGCGGTCTCCGCCGCACGTTCAGCTGACACACGCCCCGCGCTATGCACCTCGCGTGATATCACGCCTCGACGGCGCCCAGGTGGCGCTGAGGCCTCTGCTAACATCACGATCTCCGCGTCCTCTGTCCCTCTCGCCTCCGGGCAGTGGGCATGCGACGCTTCGGAGTCGTTCACGGTCGAGAAGTCCTCCCCGTCCTCTCTTGCCACTTCTGTCGGTCGATTTATCGCCCAGATACGAGCAGAACTGTCTGTCCAGTCTGACACGTCTGCCCTTGGCCAGACGGGTAACTTCTCCCCCCTCTTCGAGGTCGTCACTGACGCGCACTCTGGGTCGGCCGCCCCACGGGGCGTCGCAGGTGCAGTGCGCAGCTCGCCGACCACCAACGTCGCTGACACGCGCTCCAGGTCGGCCGCCCCACGGGGCGTCGCAGGTGAAGTGCGCAGCTCACCGACATCGGATTTCACTGACGTGCACGCCGGGTCGGCCGCCCCACGGGGCATCGCGAGTGATGCGCACGGCTCTTCAGCCATGCGTGAGCGCCCAGCGGTCTCACACACGGCTAACCTGCCCTCAGCCCCCACACTACGTCGGGTCTCTAACCTGTCAGTCGAACGCTCTTCAGCTTCGCGGACAGCCTCAGTCTTTGACCTCGGCCCCCCCAGTGGCACTCGGAGGCAGCATAGCACTTCGTTTGTCCTTGCTGCCTCCTCATTCCGCCGCTCTGCTCCGGCAGAATTGGGCGATGTGCACAACGTCACGTTGGGTTCTTTCAACAGTGTTGAAGGGCTATCAACTGCAGTTCAGGTGGCCACCCCCGCCCTTCAGAGGTGTCATGGAGTCAGTGGTGCCCTCCTCCAGGGCCCCTGCTCTCAGACAAGAGCTTTGCGATCTCCTGAGAAAGGGCGCTATCCAGCGCGTAGATCCGACGCTCGCGCGCGCAGGTCGTCACAGTACGTACTTCCTTGTGGCCAAGAAGTCGGGCGCTTTTCGCCCTATTCTAGACCTCAGAGCGCTCAATGCTTCGCTCAAACCTCGCACCTTTCGCATGCTCACGGGGCGCAGGGTGGCGGAGTTAGTCCGCCAGGGGGATTACATGGTCAACATAGACCTTCAGGACGCCTATTTTCACATAGGTATAGTCCCCAGGCACAGGCGTTTTTTAGGCGTTTTTTTGGTGAGGCTGAACTCACGCTCAATGAGAGCGACGCTCACTCCAAAGAGACTTCAGGACGTCAGGGCGTGTCTACGCCACTTCAGACTAGGTGCCTGCGTTTCGGCCAGGCTGTGTCTCAGACTGACGGGCCTCTTATGCGCCGCAGGCGGCGCTGTCCCACTCGGCCTCTTACACTTACGCCCGCTGCAGCTTGCCTTAGCGGAACTAGGTGTATCCTCCAGGTCGAACCCGCCCGTCGGATCTTAGTGTCCAGACGCATGTGGCTAGCCCTCGCGCATTGGCGCAGGCCGTCATCCTTCACCAAAGGCGGCGCTCTGGGCGCTATAGCCAGACGCATGACAGTGACCACCGATGCGTCCAAGAGCGGCTGGAGCGCTGTTTGCTGCGGTCGCCCCGCCAGGGGGACATGGGGCACAGCCTCCAGGAGATTACACACTCGCTCTCCGGACCTGTTTTGCCTGGCGTACAAGCTGCTCACCTGGGCCTCCCGCCACTGCCTGTCGATCAGGGCGGCGCACTTGCCAGGTGTTCGCAACACAGGCGCGGACCTCCTCTCCAGGGGTGTTCCGCGTGCAACCGACTGCCGCCTCTGCCCAGCCGTGGTGCACAGCCTCTGGTCCCGCTTCGGGCGGGCACGAGTCGATCTTTTCGCCTCGAGAGAGAACGCTCATTGCCCAGCGTGGTTTTCGCTGGAACGAGATGCGCCGCTAGGGTCAGACACGCTGGCGCATCCGTGACCGCGCGGTCTGCTCTACGCTTTTCCCCCCCTTCCTCTGATGCGTCAGGTATTGGCCAGGATCAGAGCGGGGGCTCACAGGGTGATTCTGATCGCCCCCAATTGGCCATCTCAGAGCTGGTTCTCAGATCTGGTCTCACTGTTGGACGGCCAGCCGTGGACCCACCCTCTGAGGAGGGACCTCCTATCGCAGGCGCACGGGTCGCTGTGGCACCCCAAGCCGGAAGCATGGAGACTGACGGCTTGGCCCCTGAACGGGCGCGTCTCCTAGAGAGCGGCCTGTCAGGCGCAGTTATAGAGACCATTCAGGCTGGTAGAGCTACATCCACTAGGTCGTTGTATAACCTGAAGTGGCGTGTATTCAGCACGTGGTGCAGAGACAGAGGCTGTGATCCTCTAGTCTGCCCTATTGGCGAGGTGCTTGCTTTTTTGCAACACCTGTTTGATCAGGGTCGTACACCCTCTACTTTGAAGGTGTACCTCGCAGCTATTTCAGCATGCCATGTTGGCTATGCTGGCGTTTCCCCAGGCGCTCACCCCCTTGCGTCGCGCTTCATGAAGGGCGTCAGGCGGCTTCGCCCCTCTTCCTCTCCTTCGGTCCCTACTTGGGACCTGGCCACTGTCCTACGCGGACTGGCCCTTACGCCCTTTGACCCTCTGTCGAGTGCCAGTCTAAAGATGCTTTCCCTTAAGACTGCGCTTCTGCTCGCTCTGGTCTCGGTGAAGCGTGTTAGCGATCTGACTGCCTTGTCAGTCAGTCCTGACTGTCTTGAGTTCACGCAAGGTGACGCGTGGCCAAATCCCTTTTCTTGCCCGAAAGTGCTGTCTACTGACCCTCGTTCGAGGGTCATTGAGCTCTCAACCCTTCCTGAGACGGGCAGTTCTGTGCCCGTCACTCTGTGCCCGGTCAGAGCGCTTCGTGCCTATTTGACGCGTACGCAGAGCATCAGGAAGACGAACCAGTTGTTCGTCTGCCATGGCGAGCGTGCCAAGGGTCAGGCCTTGTCTACCCAACGCATGTCGCATTGGCTTACTGAAGCCATACGTCTGGCATATGAGGCGGCGGGTGTTCCTCCACCTGCTCATGTCAGGGCGCACTCCACCCGTGGAGTGGCGGCTTCTTGGGCCTTCTGGAAAGGCGTCCCTATGAAGGATATCTGTTTGAGCGCTTCGTGGGCCTCAGGCAACACCTTCGCGCGTTTTTACGCATTGGACGTCACCAGGCCGGGTGTAGCAGAGAGTGTTCTCTCTGGGCCCGGCGGCGGTCCCATGGATCTTCCCACCTCGGGCTCCTCGATGTAGGGCTCTTGAGGCTTGGTTGTAGTGATCCACTCGTACGTTTCGGCTTCGAAACGAAAGAGAACATTACGGATACTAAAGTATCCTCGGTTCTCTGAGTGAGAGGCCGAAACGTACGTTTCGGGCCTCAATCGCCGACGCTGGCGAGCTTGGCAAAGAGGACCTGAAGCGTAAGCGCAGTCAATATATAGACTTTCTGACGTCACGCAGGGCTGTCTAAGTAGTTGCCTGCGCGCGTCAGTGCGCTTACTGCCCTTTTTTCAAAGGGTTGGTTAAAAATGACTTCAGAAAAGTAGGAGATGATAGGCATCATCCACTCGTACGTTTCGGCTTCTCACTCAGAGAACCGAGGATACGTTAGTATCCGTAACGTTTTTATTGACATTTCAGCATAAAGTGAGATGAGACAAAGTTCCACCTTGGATCCAAGGGGTGCTACATTAAGATTACAATAAATAAGACATAAGGACAGGCTATGATTCGGCACTGTGCATTCAAATATTTAGGCACCAGCAGACACACATACACACACATACACACACACATTTTCTCTTCCGTCCCCCCACACACACTTTCTCTCTCTCTGTCGTCCCCTCACCCTCACACACACACACACACACACACACACACACACACACACACACTGACACTTTATTGCCTCAGCCTAAGGATGCCACAATGCCTCACAAGTTTTATCTTTTATCTTTCTTTTCATCTCTCTCCTTTCATCCTTCATCACTCTCAATCTTACCGGTAACTCCAAATCTCTTCCTCTTTCTCTCTCTCTCCTCTACCTCCATTTCTCTCTTTCTCTTACTCTATCCTTTATTTCTATCACTCTCATTCATGCTCTTTTGATCTTCTCTCTCCATATCTCTTGTCTACGTTCTCTCCTTCTGGCTCCATATCTCTCGTTATCTCGCACCTGCTCTCTCTATCTTCCATCTCTCGCTTACTTTTCCTCCTTCCTCTTTGGACTCTTTTCCCAACCTCTCTCTCTCTCTCATATTCTCGCTCCTTCTCCTCCATATCTATCTCACTCAAACACTCTGTCATTTGACCTCCCTATACCTTGTTTTAGCCCACAATTGTTAAAAAAACATTTCTCAAAACCTCTCATTGTTTGTTTTTAATTTAAAAACGACAAATGTTTAAAAACAAATTGAAACGATAGACAGATTTGAAACTGAATAATTAACCCCAAACAGTTGTAACCGCTAAAAAGAAATGTCTCATATTTTACAGAGACCACTAAAAACTATAAAACTAAACACAAGAGACTAACTGAATGAACTGAATAACGGCTGCTTTAGGCCTTATATGCCTTATAAACCTGTCAATGGATCTCACCAAGTAGCACTTCAATAAGATCTTTTTTGGCTCTGTCAAAATGTGGCAGATAAGTTGTCCAAAAATGCGATGGTCAACGTGCCTGGCTTTCTCATTAATTTTGTGTCAATATTTGAGAAACAACTTGTTGTTTTATTGAGTATTGAGTATTTTAGAGGGACATTTACATATTTACGTAATTAATATGTATTCAGAGAATATCTTTTTATCTGTGAATAGATGTTTGTAATTTATTTAAGTAATCCAGTGCCTGTGTTTGTTTTTCAATGTTGATGTCCAAAAACATTCTTGGGACGGAGAGCTCTGCACTAATGCAATGCCACTGGGACAGAGAGCTCTGTGCTAGTACACAAAGAAAACAGCTTTTTATTGCTACACAATCAGGCCTTATTTCTATTCAATCATGCACACATTTACCAACGCATGCACCCATTCTAGGAGAAATAAAACAATAGGATGATGAATCCTACTGAGTCCCTGAATCACTTGCATATGCGGTCATTGCATTGTTCAGCTCTTTGTAAAAGTCAATAAAAAGCCCTGGAAGTTACTTATATACCTTCAGGTTTTTAAACTGCCATATTGCATGTTCCCCATTCTAATAGACTGTTGTGTTGTTGTTTATGTGTTATGACTGCTGTTATTGTTGTTATATTGTGTTTTACAGCAACAAGCAGGCACTACTACTCCTGCCCCCATGGTGTTGAAACTTGTGTAGAGCTGGCTAAGGAAGAAGCTATTTTGTATTCCCTTTTGTAGGTCACCTGCAGAAATGCACTTTTACTTTTGACAAAAATGCAAGATGTGCGATTAGTTTTGCTTTTGCTTACATTGCAAGACACTGCCTGGAAAAGGGGGGGGGGAGGCTTGGTGGAAGTATGCACCCTACTGTGTGCCATCATGTTATAAATAGGACTGTGTAGTCTACATTTTCTCTGAGCGTGTGTACTACGCTTCTCTCAGAGGACATCACGTATGCAGCGTATTTGTCCAAAGGCTTTTATGCACCAGTTGCCTCAGAAACTGCTGACTGTGGAACAGATAGACCAGTGTATTTATACAATAAAGACCAGTGGCAATGGAGTACCCAGCAGCAATGGAGAAACCAGAGACCTGTTGACCTATTTCACCAACTTGCACGTTTGAGATAAATGCCATCGACACAAAAACATGACCAGTTTCATTTGAAATTTAAATTCATTATGCTTTTTCAATTTTTCAGTTTTATTTATATAGCGCATTTTTACACAAAGAGGCCCAATGAGCAACAGGGGCAAGGAAAAACTCCCTAGCAGCGTTTTTTGATTTTACTTGTTATGGTAAAGGAAGAAACCTTGGGCAGTTCCGACGGCTCAAGGGGCTAGCCCAAATGCCTAGGGCAGGTTTTAAGTGTCTCAGATGGTGATTAGTCCACTATTATTCCATTAGGTACACATTATAAGAAAATTGTGGTGGTTTGTGGTGGGATTAATCTATAATCATGAATCTATGTCCTAGTGAGTGCTCGTGCTGCAGCATTTTGTATTAGTTAAAGGTTTTTGATGCAGCTAGTACCACATCCAGAGAACAGAGCATTACAATAGTCAAGTCAGGAGGTAAAAAAAATGCATGTATTAGTTTTTCTGCATCCTCAAAAGAAAGGAATTTTCTAACCTTAGCAATGTTGAGTAAATGAAAGAATGAGGTTTTGGAGATATGCTTTACATGACTATTTAGAGAGAGGTCTTGATCAATATATACCCCAAGGTTCTTGACCTTTGTGTTAGGTGTGAGTGAAAGGTCACTAAATAAGCTCTGATGATGGGGTACAGTGTTGGTCAGGTTTTTAGGGCCAATCAACATGACATCAGTCTTGTCAGAGTTTAAGCAAAGGAAATTATTAGTATTCAGCTTTTGATGTCACCGAGACAGGCAACAAGTTTTGTTACTGGCGTTCAGCCATTAGGCTTCATTGAAAGGTATAGTTGGGTGTCATCTGCATAAGAGTGGAAGGTAATGCTTCTATGTAATGCTTTTATAATTATGCTTCTACAGTATTCCAACATAAAGGTGTGAAATATATTTGAGTCATGGCTCTATTATTGTATTTAGGATGGGTAGCATGGGAATGGGCTGAACAGTGGCATGGGAAGTTGTGCGCAGTAACCTCAAACAATGTATACTGTAAAACATATACAGTAGATTGATGTACGCTTGATTTCTCCTCCAAGGCTGTAGATGGGGCTGTTTTCTGGCCAAATTGTTGTACATGTAAACCGTATCAATACTCGCTATCCAGAGCCTCTACAATCCTCGCTATCCAGACCCTCTACTCAAGGGCTGGTCTTTCCCTTTAGTATTTTATAGTCTCTCCCCCCTCCTCTTTCTCTCTCTCTCTCTCTCTCTCTCTCTCTCTCTCTCTCTCTCTCTCCCTCTCTCTGGTTTAGTCTTTTAAAGTTGCTGTCTCTTCAGATAATCAAAAGCGCTGACTCTCAGCAGACCACCAGGGTATTTTTATTTTTTATTTTTTTCAACAAGCCAGTCAGACGTCACAGGCCCAGAAACAGCACTCCAGGAACAAAAAGTCCTCTCCCCTACTCAAGTCATTAGCATTTTGTGTGGAGCTGCCACAAACCCTGCATAATGTCCTCCCTCCTCTCCCGGTGTTCATACTGTATATGCCTGTATGTACTCCAGACTCCTGTCCTGATCCCCACAGCCTGTCTCTAAGCAAGCTGGCCCACTTCTCTGAAGACGCTTGCAGGATATGGTTGTGCGGTTTAAAATGCGCAATGTTTTAATTCAACGTCACCAGTAACAAATAGAGACCATTTTGAAAGGATTAGCTATTTTGTTGTGCTATAATGGTTAGCATACAGTTGTAATGCTTCATCTTACAGTAAAAATGTTTGTGTGTGTGTGTGTGTGTGTGTGTGTGTTCACTCACTGTTTTGTAACCATGTGCTGCCTTTTTCCTTCCTTTCCATTTATTAGCTGTAACATACTGTAAAATATTACAACATATAAACATATAACAACTTATAAGCATACTATAATAGCATATACTAGCATACTATAATAATTAAGCATTAGCATACTGTAATGACACGTAAATATGTTGTAATAACAATTTACTAGCATTCTGTAACAAGACCTAAACATACAGTAGTAACGTACTGTAATAATGGCAGTATCAGGTGTCTTCTGGGATTCAGGTTTGAGTCCAACCTGTGTTGTGTCAATCCCCTCTCTCCTTCACTAACATCTCCCCCCCATAAGGCCTAATGGCCCAAAAATAGTTGAAAAACAAGCCAGAGGTGCTGAGGGTGTACAGTAGATTTGACTGGATTCAAAGGCCTACGACTTCAAACAGCCTCTCCAATCCAACACACTCACTGGCGTGTGGTTGCCAGGAACCCGTCCATGGCTCCTCCTCTGCGGCTGCTCCCAGTCCTTAATTAAACCTCATGCTCCCTGCACATCTGCAGCTGCGCTTGGCAGCCCTCATTATGCAC
>JAGFZM010001546.1:207078-217253 GCA_017657215.1 Limnothrissa miodon | reverse complement strand
ACACACACACACACACACACACACACACACACACTCTCTCTCTCTCAGTCTCTCTTACTTTCTCTCTCATTACATACACATACTTACCTCCTCCAATACATACACACACACACTTGCTCTCTTTCTCTCTCAAACTCCCCCCCCAACACAGTCAGCCAGACATTTTTATCCAACGTTATCAGCACATGCCGTTCTGATTATTCTCTTCAAGCAACAGCTCAAGGATTTTATTATCATGCTTCATCTATATGTCAGCTGAAGACGCCTTCACAAACCTTGTTGCCACACTTTTATTATCATGCTTCACTTCAAACAAGTTTGTTTTTGATGTTTTCTTCCACCCACTCTTTTCATTATTCGAAGTTCTTTAAGTGCATTTATTAAACAAAACATTTTCACTATTTGAAGTTCTTTAAGTGCATTTATTAAACAAAATATTTTCACAATTTGAAGTTCTTTAAGTGCATTTATTAAACAAAATATTTTCACTATTCAAAGTTCTTCAAGTGCATTTATTCAACAAAATATTTTCACTATTTGAAGTTCTTTAAGTGTATTTATTAAACAAAATAGTGGGCCACCATCTTTCAGCGCATCATTACAAGAGCAAGATAATGCAACAAGCGTGAACGGCTACGAACGGTTGGATTTAAATTTAAGCATTTACATAGTAGTGCAATTAATTAATTGGCTTTGGTCGTGTTACATTTTCTCATTCTTATTCCTACCAACACCACTCAGTGACATCCAACAGCAGGGCTACAGATTGAAATACACAGATTTCTTCTTTAATTAAATGAAACTAAAATCTCTAGTGCCTATTGGTTAGCTGTTGGTTTGGCTTATGTTGCGAATATGTTAGGCCAAATGTTCCTGTTGTTTTGCTTACTGACAGCACTCGGTAGCACAAACCAGCTCAAACTAGTTCAACAGGATCTTATTAAGGATTAACTGCTATTCTTTTTACAGAACCTTCTCCAATCATGCTTAGTAGTTCTACTGTTTTTTACGGGCTCAACAGTCAAGCTGCAAAAGGCCTTGGAAAATCTTGCAGGCCATCCATCTGAAAAAAGTTAGTGTCCGTGCTGCCTAACTATTTTCAGTTGACCAGATCATTGAGATCATTCAACTCATTATCTCATATCTAAGTTTGGTCAACTGAAAATAGTTGGGCAGCCTGGACACTAACTTTTGTTAGCTGAAAGTGTATTTTTTTTTACAGAGTAGCACCACACAGAAGGAGAGGTGTGAGGTGCACTTGTGCGTTTGAAAGGGAACACATCTAAATGGTCTGCATTCATATAGCGCTTTTCTACTCCTATGAGCACTCAAAGTGATTTACAACATATGCCTCTCATTCACACATTCATACTCCGGTGACAGTGGCTGCCATGCAAGGTACCATCCTGCCAGCGGGAGCAATTGGGGTTCAGTAACTTACTCAAGGATACTTCGATGCGGTCAGATGGAGTGGGGCTCGAACCTGCAACCCTCCCATTGCCGAACGGCACCTCTACCACCAGTGCCACCATCGCCTCGTACTCACGTCTTACATCCTGTCTGCTCCTACTGTCCCACATAACGACTAGACATTTTAGCCCGTTTCCAATGTTGGATGTACGTTCAGAGAGCAGCAGCTGTAGGTTGTTCCTCTCACAAACACTCCCCTAAGGTTTAGGTACCCAAACTTCTAACGTTACGTCATGGTTATATCATGCCTCTCGCATAACGTTCCAACTCGGCTATTGTTTGGCATTCCTATTATGAAACACTGCCGGGAACATTCCTGGAACGTAGCGCTGAGGTCATGTGGTGTCCGGTCCCTGTTCAGCAGAACAATCCAAATATGTAGTACGGAGATAATCAGAGGCAGTGCGGCCGGTACCACATGTAGGCCTATTAGGATAAATCATATGCATGTCTTTGTATGGTACCGGATTATGAGAAGTTATCTTATAGTTATGATAGAGAAGAGGCAAGGCAGGTAATTAGCAAGGGATTAGCATCCCCACTTGTGCTTTCTTTTCATGCTGAATCAGGATATTTTTATGCAACCCATCTAACAGCGTATATCCATAAAACATTCCCTAAAATAATAAAAAATGTCCCTGTTGGGGTGCCGTGGCTGACTTGGCTAAGTCGTCATACCAGAAATCCGGGTACTTCAGTATTGTTTGCCTGCTCATGTTGTATCTAAATTACACAGACTCGCCCATTCACTCAGATGTGACCTGATCAGGTAACATGTTTGGAACTAAAACAGCAATGCTGCTTTGAGATCATCAGACTTTTATTTTGACAAGTTATGGCTATTCTGGTTTCTGCATTTTTGAAAGGTTGGTTATGGATATTGTTTTATGTGTTATGAAACAGTCATGAATGCTTTGTGTGCAGTTTATGATAACAGTTATGAATGTGTTATGTACTAACCCGTATTGTAAAGTGTTACCAAAAAACTCAATTCACTTCTGGGAATCGGACCAACACCAATCGGGGTCTAAATTTTAAAGTCTAAAATGAGCCCGTCTTAACTTTTGTGAAACTGTCTAACTTGCATCGGTCTATAAACAAAATAAAGACTTGTCTTGCCGGTCTAAAGTATCTTAGTGAAACTGGCCCTAGGGTCACTGTAAAGTATTGCGCCATTTGGGATTTTATGAATTATGTGTATGAGTGTGTGCATCCATGTGTGTGTGTGTGTGTGTGTTTGAGTGAGTGTGTGTGTGTGTGTGTGTGTTCTTTTTCAGTTTCCTCTGTCTCTTCTCTCATAGTCTGCCTCTCCTTTTCTCTCTCATTCCATTCCCCTCAGTCATCACTTATTCTTTCTATCCTGCTCACCCCTCTCCTCTCTTCTCTCCTCCCCTCTCCTCTCTTCTCTCCTCCCCTCTCCTCTCTTCTCCTCCCCTCTCCTCTCTTCTCTCCTCCCCTCTCCTCATGACTGCTGACTGAGGTAGCTGTGTTGTTTATTTCACAGCCCCAAAAAAGTGTTTTTCTAAGGGTACCTTTCAGTCAAGCATGTATAGGCCTGTGTCCTTATCTATGTGTGTGTGCGTGCACGCGTGTGTTCTTTTCAGTGTGCACAGGAGTGTGTACATTCATGATATCCAAACCACATTCTGCATCTGTGACGGGAATTTGCTGACAAACACAACACACACACACACACACACACACACACACACACACACACACACACCACTAGATCTTACAGCTTATATATGTACACATGTCCCTGTTTGAGAGAGAGTGTGTGTGTGTGAGTGTGTGTGTGACTGTCTGTGTCTGTGTAACATACGCCCCATCATTTCAGCAATCCCAAACAACGTAACTCCATCACAACTGACAGCAGGAAGTGGCTGCTGCTCCTCCAGCTGTGAGAATTGATGACATCACTTCCTTATTAGGCACCAGCAGCGGACTGGGCCTGGACGTTGTCTACGCCAGCCCTCGTGCACAGTTAGCTACTAGACTGCAGCAGTGTGTGTGTGTGTTTCTGTGTGTATGTGTGTGTGTGCGCGTACATGTGTGTGCGTGCATGTGTGTGTGTGTGTGTGTGCGTGTGTGTGTGCGTGTGCATGTATACGTGCACATGTGTGTGTCCATGTGGAAAGAGAAGTCAGGGGAAGATGGAGTGTAAATGTAATTAAATGCAACTCCAGGCACTAAGCTCTCCTCTTCACAGCTTCCTGAGCTGTTTTCCATCTCTCTCTTTTTTTCTCTCTTTTTCCATCTCTCTCTCTTTTTCTCTGACTCTTCCTCTCTCTTTTTCCACCTCTCTCTTTGCCTTGTGAACTTTTTTTGTCTTCTGTCTTCTTCTCACTTCCTCTCTCTCTCTCTACCTGTTCCTCGTCATCCCTCTTTTCCTGTTAATCTCTGTTCTCTTCTCATCCTCCTTTTCTCTCTGTCACTTACTCACATCCCTCCTCTCTCGTTCCTATATGCCAAAATGAATGAGAAATATGCATTGTCCAGCCAGTCCAGTAGCCATAGAGGACAATCTTGTGTTGCACTAAAAACAAAACAAAACCCTTACCAACCACAACCTGGGACTACCTCAAGTAGACTAGTATACTACTTCCCAGTGTACACTGTTGGAACACTTACTTGTCTTGTTATATCCTGTATGTTACCTAAGTATAATGCCCTAAGCCTACTTGCACTTTTTTTACTAAGCATTATTGTTTAGAACTGTTTTTGTTGTGCATCTGCACTTTATTGTTGTCAACGTCAACGCATGGGACAAGTGTGAAACATAATTTCGAATCTTTTGAATCTCAAGTACATTTGAAGAAATTGACAAATAAAACTGACTTTGACTTTGATTTTGAGTACCAAGTGTATTCAGCCCTGGGCCTGAAGCCATGTCTACCTGCAGTGAAGCCAGCAGTGAGTTTCCACGTCCCTGACGGATGTAAAGCACAGCTTTCCAGTCACATTAAAGTCACTCTCTCCCACTTCCCATTTAAAATTCCACAAACTGGAGCGAATAAGTCTAAGTTTAGCGCTAGACAAACTGCTTCTACAGAGTATACGTTCTGCATTCAGTTTTCAGTGCTAAACTTCCTTAGTAAGACAGGCCTACAGAAGGCATGCTAAGAGGTTTGTTTTATGTAGTCTGAGGGGATATAAATGAGGCTGACAGAGATCCCCCAGCATTTTAAAATCACAGTAATGCACACGTTACCGCAATATAACTTCTGTGAAGGCCATACTGTAAACAATCACCCGCCAGCCGCTAACAATCATCAACTTGCTACCACCATGGAGTAGTATACTTTCCTTTCAGAAAGTAGTACTAGTACAGAAGTAGTCAGTACTAGTAGTAAGCAGTAGTATATACTTTTCTTTCAGTTTCTGTGATTGAGTATGTATCTATGCAGCAGTACTAATAGTAAACCTTAGAAGTATATATACTTCTCTCACAGTCTCTGTTCCCTGTGCTGAATGCATTGTGTGTGTGTGTGTGTGTGTGTGTGTGCGTGTGTGTATGTGTGTGTGTGTGTGTGTGTGTGTGGCATTAGGCATCTCCCACTAGCCAAAGCTATCGCTCCTCCAGTCCTGTGGTCAAAATCACTAACTGACCCCCACAAGTGGGAAGCAGCATTTCCATGGCTCCCGTTATGCCAGAAACCCAACAACGGCTCCTCTGTCGGCCTTCCCAGAAGCTCCACAGCAAACAAGGCCTCTTGTGCTAAGCCTGTCCGCATTGCATAATTAGTAATGGGGGTGGGGGGGTGTCACTCGCCTCTATTCTGATTGTTAGCAGTTGGAGATACTCTTACTGTAGACTACAAACAGTGATGGGCTGCTTATACGGTATGGGTCGGAGTGGGGTAAGAAATGCGGGTATGAACGCGTGGGTGCAACTATGCGGAAGAAGTGTTTGTGTGTTGTGTTTGTGTGTGTGTTTGTGTGTATGCTTGTGTGTATGTTGTGTGTATGTTTGTGTGTGTGTTTGTGTGTGTGCGGTAGTGGCATAGAGGAGCAAACAGTAGGCAGTTTGTAGGTGTGAATGAGAGAAAAACGTGCATTTGCAGTGAGGTTTGCTTAGGCATCTTTGTTTATGCATGATTGTAAGAGCATGCACTTATTCGTGTGTGTGTGTGTGTGTGTGTGTGTGCTTGTGTGTGTGTGAACAACCAGTGTCTCATTATGGTTGGTTGGAACATGCTGTTTGTGTCCCTGACCCAGTTGGAGTTAGAACAGACCCCCCCCCACACACACTCACAAAC
This sequence comes from Limnothrissa miodon, assembly GCA_017657215.1. Taxonomy (NCBI): domain Eukaryota; kingdom Metazoa; phylum Chordata; class Actinopteri; order Clupeiformes; family Clupeidae; genus Limnothrissa; species Limnothrissa miodon. The sequence continues at coordinate 211,521 of JAGFZM010001546.1, read as the reverse complement.
ACACACACCCCTGCTCCCCTCAAAAAAAAACCCTCTCCTCTCTTCCTTGTTCTAGTCAGCGTTTCCATGGTAACATGGGGCAGGCAAGAGGAGCAGTCGGTGGGCATTGATTGTGTCACATTGCCCATGACCGGCGAGAGCCACGTAACCTTGTCCAGCCGGACCTGTTGCGCCCCTTAGGTTTGGATCCAGGAGAGGTCAAGGGTCAAACCAGGGCCAGTAATGTGGCAGGACTCAGAGAGTGCGGCTCCAGGAGAATGGGCCCTATTAGTGAATATAAACAGGAAGGCCTAGAGAGGCCTACACTATACTGGGCTTTGCATATGCTTTGCATTTGTTCATTCACTTGTTTTCCAACAGTCCATCGACCAAACGTTTTGTCTTAAACACTGTTTTTCATCATCATAAGTTTTCCCAGTTTTTGTTGTCTTTGTGTGACAATATCTGTTGCAGCACCACACTTTACACACCACCGCCACTTTGACGCACAATGACTATGCTGCAATGACCTCTCTAGCTCAAACTACACTTGTAAATTGTAAATGTAAATTGCATTTTTGCCCAGTTCTAAATGCATATTGTTTTTAATGTATAGTTTTCAGTGTTTTTACTTATTTATTGCCTATTCTATGTGCCTAGCTGTACTTTTGCCTATTTATTCTCTATTTATTCTCTGTTTGCACTGGACCCATGTTGTTTCGTTTCTCTATGGATCTGCAAGATGTTTAGATGTTTAGCAGGGATGACAATAAAACTGTTCTTCATAAACTGTTCTCAGATGTTTTGTTCTAATAATCCATTTATCTTTCTTTTTATATCCTCTCCTTTGTTAATTTAACTTTTGCTGTCGTTTTAAGCCTTTATTCATATTCTAATATTATTATTCTTATTATTATTTAATATTACTGTACTTTGCTTTTATTGCTTCGCCTTGTCTTGTAAATGACATTTGTCTTGTTTGAATGTGTTTATGTGTGTGTGTGTGTGTGTGTGTGTGTGTGAGTGCGTGTGTGTGTGTGTGTGTGTTATCTAGTTTGCATGCACTATGCTCTGAGCTGCAGCCCACACTATCCTGCACTGTGTCATTATCTGATCCTACAGTGGTCTTATCAGCGTGTGATTTACTGTGTGGCTGTGGCAGGGCCTTGACTCCCCAACACACAGGCAGGGGATGAATCTTTGTGTCTTGCCTTTGTGGAAGACACTTCAGTGGTGTGTGTGTGTGTGTGTGTATGTGTGTGTGTGTGCATGCGTGTGTGTGTGTGTGTGTGTGTGCGTGTACATGCATGTGTGTGTGTGTGTGTGTGTGTGCGTGTGTGTGTGTGTGTACTTGCATGTGTGTGTGTGTGTGTGTGTGTGTGTGTGTGTGTGTGCTGTCGGGGCCGGAAGAGCATGAGACAGCGATGAGAGAACACAACAATGAGAAATGTTTTGGGGGAGAGAGCATAAGGGTGGACCTCTGTCGAGATATGTATCAACTTCACCTGGTGCATTGCAGAGACGGAGGAGTCAGTGCGATGACTAATGCAGTATCAGAAACACACACACACACACACACACACACAAACACACCGGATACACACACACTTATATACACACACATACACACACAGCAGACGTGTCACACACAGATGCATATTCTCTCTTTCACACACACACACACACACACTCACAAAGACACACAGAAACACACAATGACAGAGAGCAGACAGCTCAAGCAGCTCATTCACAGAGTAGGAAGGAGGGAGAGAGAGGGAGAGAGAGAGGGAGAAAGAGAGGGGGAGAGAAAGAAGCAGAGAGACACAGAGCAAAGGAGAGGGAGAGAGAAAGAGAAAGAAGCATGAATGAGTCAGTGGAAAAAGAAGAGAGGGTGAAAAAAGAAACCAAACCAGCTTCTTTTTCCCACCCGGAGACAGCTAAGCTTTTCTGTTTCTTTTTTAACACCCACTGCCGCATATGAGCCAAATGTGGGCCGCATGTGAGCCAAAGGTGGGTTGCATGTGAGCCAAATGTGGGCCTTACAAGGAGAAAATACGTGCACAGCTACAAGACAGATCAAACTTGTCATATGTAAGTCAGTGAGGCAGACCGTACACGCCTGCAAATAGGAATCAACACACACACACACACACACTCACACACAAACATGTGTCAGAGACAGACAAACACAAATCAATGCAGTCAGACTTGATGCAGATTCTGCGAATGCACACAAACACTCAAACACACACACACACATGACGCACCGATTATCTTGATGCAGACATGCACACACTCTCGCACACACACGCGCACGTACACACACACACACACTCATGCGCATGTGCGAGGTGACTCACTGAATTGACTGTCCTCTAGGTCTCCTTTGAGGGTGAGTCATCCTCATTAATTCCCCGGCCCTCAAGGAACATCTGTGCAGCTGTGTGTGCGTGTACACTCACTCACACACACACACACACGGACACACGTACACACGCACGCGGACACAAACAATAAACACACACACGCACACATATATACATTGTGAATCCAGACAGATATGCACATACACACAGACAGACACAGAGGCACATCTGCACATGCTATTGATGCACACATCCAAATGCACCCCCCCCCCCCCCCACACACACACACATACAAATACATACTAAATATGTCCACAGTCTGTATTCCACACACTTCCACACACACGTACAAAAACACAAAGAGAAACACATTTATCTGGATGTACACAAACACACAAATGGAACCAAGCTTACACAGGGATACACACACGAACTCACACAAAAACACACATGCGCATGTGTAAACTCACACACACAGACACACACACACACACACACAAACACACACACGGGGATGGGAATCCCCTCCCTGCATGCACGTGTGACTCCACTCTGGCTGTCATACATCACAGAAGATTGGAGAGCCAGACGCATCCAGATGACTCATCCCTCCCTTCTCCGCCTCTCTCTCTCTCTCTCTCTCTCTCTCTCTCTCTATTTCTACCCTTCTCTCTTTCTCTCTTTCCACCAGAGAGATTGGCCAATAGGAATTTGACTCCGCTAGGTGTTTAGCTCTCTAGGCGTCCATCAGTATACATACATATACATTTCTCTCATCCATCCTTCTCTCTTTCTCTCTTTCAACATCCTTTCCCTATTCTTGTCGTTACTCTCTCTCTCTTCCCATCATTTACAGTCCTCTTGCCTTCTTTTTCAGCATCAGAATCAGAATGGGTTTTATTGGCCAATAGGAATTTGACTCCGCTAGGTGTTTAGCTCCCTAGGCATCCATCAGTATACATTCATAAGTGGTACATAGTACATGTACTACTATGGATACATGATAGGCATCAAGACAATAGACAATATACATAGGCACATATCAACATTACATACAGATAACAAATTATCCAAGAATTATAATGCTTTTTTTTCTCAATCACTCACTCCTTCCTCCTGCTCTCTTTATTCTGTTTCTCTCTCTCTCATCCATCCTTCTCTCTATCTCCTCTCCCTATTTTTGTTGTTACTCTCTCTTTTCCTATCATTCTCTCACTCTTCTCTCTCTCTCCACCTGCCTCTCCATTATTCTTCTCCTTTTTATTTCTTCACTCTCTCTTCTTTCTCTTGGAATTACTGTGGCATGTCTGTGTCCCCCCCCCCTCCCTTTTTTCCCCTCTATCTAATTCCATCTATCCATCTCTCCTCCTTTTTTCCTCTCTATCTAATTCTAGCCATCTCCTCTCTGTCACAGTTGGTCTATTCCGCCTCTCTATCTCTCTCTTTCTCTGAATTGAATTCCCTCTCTCCCATCTCATTTGCAGTATTTATCCCCTCCCTGCTCCTCTCTCTTTCTCTATCTCTCTCTCTCACTCATTCACTCTCCCTCTTTCTTTCTCTCTCTCTGTCTCTATTTTTCCCTTCCCTACTCTCTCTCTCTCTTCCTCTCTAACTGAATACATATATATATTCCTCTTTCTTTCTCCCTCCCTTTCCTGCTCTCTCTCTCTCTCTCTCTCTCTCTCTCTATCTCTCTCTCTCTGTGGTTTCTAAATGCTTTTCTTTCCTGCTGCAAATGTGTACTGGGCTAGGAAAAAAACATGCATAAACACAACTCACTAACATCTCACAACAACTTAGACAAATATACAGCTACACACACATTCTCTCTCTTTTCATTTACGGACACCCAAAGGCTGCACATTCAAATATAAACATATACATATAGTATCTGTGTGTGTGTGTGTGTGTGTTTGTGTGTGTATGTGTATGTGTGTGTGTGTGTGTGTGTGTAAACCCCTCGTTTTCTCTCATTTATCTAGCCCAGAGAGCTGCCATATTTCATGCATTACAAGCACATACATCAAGCCCTCAGTCAATAAAACAACCATACCACACACACACACACACACACACACATTTGCACAGATGCCCGTGC
>JAGFZM010001546.1:152264-172921 GCA_017657215.1 Limnothrissa miodon | reverse complement strand
TGTCCTAGCCAGGACACTTTGAACAGTCGCCCAGTGAGGTAGGATTCGAACCAGCAGTATGCATCTCCCTTGATGCCCATGTTTGACAGTATAGACAATAGAATACTGTGGTTTACCGTATCAAACGCAGCTGACAGGTCAAGCAGGATGAGAACAGATGACCTTGATTCCGCTCTGGCTTCTTTTAAGGCTTCAACCACAGATAGTAGAGCTGTTTCAGTGGAGTGGCCGCTCTTAAAGCCAGATTGGTTGTGGTCGAGTAGATTCTGTTGGTTCAAGAATTCAGTAACCTGTTTGAACCCTTTCAATAGTTTTTGCAAGGAACGGAAGGAGAGAGACCGGCCTGTAGTTTCCCACCTGGTCGGGAGCAAGAGAGGGTTTCTTGAGTAGAGGTGTTACTGAGCATGCTTGAATGCAGAAGGGAAGATTCCTGTTGATAGTGAAGCGTTGATCACATGTGTGATAGCTGGTGTGATAGTTGGAGCTATGGATTGCAAGAGGTTGGTTGGAATCGGGTCCAGAGGGCACGTTGTAGGACGGCTGCAAGTGAGAAGTTTAGACACATCCATTTCGGTGAGGGGTTTGAATGAAGCAAATGTCGCGGCAGGACTATTGTAATCGGAGGTGCTGCCGTTAGTATACGGTCCAGTTGTAGCCTTTGCAGTTGGTTCAGAGAACTGCCTACTGATGGCAGCTACTTTGTCGTTGAAGAAAGAAGCAAAAGAATCAGCTGTCAGATTGGTAGCAGGAGGTGGTGGTGGGGCATTGAGTAAAGTTTTGAAGGTTGAGAATAGTCTCCTGGTTTCCGTGGCGTTTTGAATTTTGTCGTTATAGAAAGCCTTCTTTGCAGCAGTGACATCAGATGAGAAGGAAGAGAGCAGTGCCTGGAACCTGTTTAAGTCAGAAAGATTTCTTGATTTGCGCCATTGCCTTTCAGCAGCTCTGAGGTTTGTACGCTGTCGACGGATGGAGTCATCAAGCCAAGGATGCGGTTGGGAGGGCCGAGCCGGTTTGGTGGATAGGGGACATAGCCTATCAAGACACATCCTCAGGGTAGAGCACAGAGACTCAGTGGCATCATTGACCTCAAGTGAGGAGAATGTACATGCTGGTGGAAGAGCAGAGGCGGCAAGAGAAGCAAAGCGAGAGGGAGAGAGATTGCGGAGATTGCGGCGGAATGATACCAGAGGAGGGGCGGTCCGAGATACTACTGGGAGGCGTAAGCTGAACTGAATGAAGTAGTGGTCCGAGAGGTGTAGAGGTGTTATGGTCAGGGATTCCGTAGAGCAGGACATCTACGTCATAAGGTTGAAGCCACAGTGGAAGCCGCCATATTTGAGTTCTATCCATTGTCACTCTGCCTGCTGAAGAATTCCGTTGGTCCCAATGGTCCCAATGGGGTCCCAATTTGGTTGCTGCCTTGAGCATTCTATTGGCTTCATTGTTGATGGGCCTCTAACAATGGGATAGCCTATCCAGTTATTCTTTAGAGATCAGTGGACAAACCCCCAGTAGGGCCTAAAGTAGATGATTAATCGACATATGACACGTGGATAAATCGACATGTGACACTTTCCAATGACATGTAAATGGCACTCCTCTACACCTTACGGACCACCAGCAGGTCTTACCTTCTATGGACAAATATGGAATTTATGGATAAGCAGTGAAGATTTTGCACTGTACTGGGCATACACTGTGCGATTTTTGGCCCATTTTGCCACAATTTTACAGTCGTGCGACTATTTATGCGTCATGTAGTGTACATTGGGTAACGAGAAGCGGTTAACACCTGACGACCGATCAGAAATAGCATGATCGCAAGAAAATCAAACCTGTTTAAAATTCTGGTCGCCCGTCGTGAGGGCATCGCACTGTTGAAGCAATGCCACGAGCCTATTTAACGCAATCCAACAGAAGTGGTAGTGCGTAGAGGATTTTAGGGGATAAAGAGAGACAAGTTGTGTGTAGTAAATTACGCTTTAAAAACAAGTAATGCCTTACACAGAGAACAGCGGTGAAATGGGAGTTAGTGTGAGAGGGGCTGGTGCGAGGGGCTGGTAACCTCCAAGCAAACCCCAAGCATGGCACAAACCACGTACCCAGGTAAACATTTCCACTGGAATAGCATACTTTTATTAAATTAACAAAAAAAATCATTATTCACAATGAACTTTACAAATATGCATTTGCATTATTTTATTACCTACTTTCAAGGAGATTGTCCCAGAAGCAGTTGACCAGCTGGTCATTTAAAATACCAAAGACTGGCAAGTCCGCTCACTATATGCTCTATAAAGGCTTGTGGCATCCAATTTAAACTATTATTTTAGGTGGAACTAAATATATTCGTGCTTTTTGCACCTCAGTCAACTACAGAAATGTTTAAAATAGTCTTATTTACTAATTAAAAAAGATCCACACAACCAGATGAAAACACAATGAACACACCAACCCAGTAAACAATTTACAACATAAACACTTTCAGGTCAATTTCCAGTTGAACCCTTGAGGACTCCCCACACAGAACTTTTTGAGGAGAACCCAGCCTTTCATTTGCCAGGCGCTGTCTGGTTTGGCCACACATCATTTGTGTACAGACAATTTGGGCCATTCCCCTTTGGATCACCGCTGTTCTACCCTGTGTCATCATCCACCGCCAAGATGCTCCTCCTTGTCCTGACCGTCCACTGACAGGGAATAGGCTCCCCTTGACCTTTTTCTTTGTGCCTATGATGCACCTCACCTTCCACCTTGAGTGTCTGTGATATCTGGTCTGTTGGTTACGCTGGAGCAAGAGAGAAAGGGGACAGCACAGGTGTATTCTATTGAGCAGCTATTGAGTTATTTTCATGAGTCCTACATGCCAGAGATGAAGAGTCCATGCAGCGACTGGCTGTGCGCATTCTAAAGGATACGCACCTGACCAGATGCATTTTGATGGAGATCGGATGTAGTAACGGACATCAGCATAAGAGGTACAATATCTAGAGAGCTGAAACTGCTGCATGGGTGTAAGTCTTCTTACTTGGATTTTTAACCCAAGCCAAGGCCACATCCAATGCACCTAATGTGAACACAAAAAACACAAAACACAATTTTGAGATTAGATGATAAACAAACAAAACATTTGCATTTTGACCAGAAATAAATAACAGGGCAGGACGTTTGAATATGATTTCACAGAGTTTCTAAGACAACCTGGCTCCCCTGCACTAATCAGTTTGGCGCTAATAAGCTAATGTTAGATGACAGCCTCCATTGCGTCTGGCACATCAAAAGCTTATCTGTAAACACGTATCCCAGAACACCAAAATTACACATTTCAACAAAACCTACATACGTACAACCATACATTCACATACACGCATGTACACATACACAGCAAGCAAGAATCTTACCTGGGGTTGCCTGCACATAGTCGTGGTCCAAGCCAATGCTAACATCAACAATGCTAGCGTCTTCTCGACCACAAGATCAGACTTGACGACCACAAACAACAAACCCCAATCTTTCCGTCGACCTCTCATAAACCGATTTCCTGGCTGGAGGTCTGTCAGTAACCCACAGAAAAATACAAGGCTCTGCATCTTTCTTGATAATGTTAAGGCCGCTTAACGTTAGTGTCTGAATGTTGCTGCTCCGAAAACTGAATGCTGCAAATATGTGCTTTCATCAAAATTAAACAGTGGATTTTCGTCTCTCCTTATTGCCCGTACCATCATGTCCTCCTGCGTTCTTCGTCATGGGAAACTTGTGAAATGTCAAGAACGGTCTTTTTTGCTTGTTATTTGTACAATGAGGCACGCAACACAACTTTGTCTTAATTTGAGCCATGCTCGCAATGTTTCAGTATAGCGAGATGGCTAACTGGATGGCTAACCGGAAATAAAGATACATACCCCTAGCTTTGAATCGAACGCTATGTTTTTGTGAAAAAGGCTAATCGCTGCCGTGACAAACTTTCGGGAAAACCGCATGTTATCGACATGTCACGTGGTCACATGTCGATGCCAGTGACACGTCTTTTAAATGCCACTGGCACGTGTCACATGTCGATTAATCATCTAGGCCCCTCTCCAAACCCTATAGAAATGAATGGGAAAAGTGACGTCATTTGTCCTAGGAAGAATGACGTTGTGGATATCTGAAATTACATGTGTGGATAGGAAGAATACCGTTGCAGATATCTGAAATGTTAATTTTGACTAGGACGAACTGAATTGCGGATATCTCTAATACATATCCAGTTTAGCTTTTAAATGTTAACACGGCTTGCCATGTATGGGTAGGCCACGGTGATTCGTGAACTTGCTTGCTTTCCCGGGCTTCAACAAACACATCCATGGTAACGTACTTGTCCACGAATCAGATGCGTTGCTGTGGGATTGCTCGGGATTATGGGTACTGAAGTACTTCTAAGGGAAATCGCAGAAAAAAGACGTTTTTACTGAAACAAAATGGGGATCACATTACATTTTGGCGTCTAGGTGAGCACAACCAATCGTTTTGTTATGCCGTAGCTAGTTAGACGTCTTCCTTCCGTAATTCGGATATCGTGGGTTGTAATCTAAATGTCAATGGGAAAAATTAATGGGAAAATCACTTCCGGAACCTCACCGGCAAACTCTATAGACAAAACACAAATACAAATCAACAAAACACCTGCAAATAGACAAAACACAAACGACTTAGGAAAACATACTTATTTGATCAATTTTACATGAAGAAATAGATGCAAACTTGTTGCATTTATCAACTAATACACAAGCATTGCTCAAGTTCTTATTTATAATGTTGGAGAAGAAAAACTTTACACATTTCATGGTTATATTTAGGAAGCACATTTTGACCTATCAAGTGAGTCTTTCAAACATAATGTTAGAAATTGGAAGATATGTAAAAATGTGAGGAATGCTTTTTTTGCAAGAAATATGTGCACACACAAAGACAGCACGGAAGGGTCCCCAAAAAGGTGTTTAAGTAACAAATTCAACCAGATGTTTCATGTAAACCTCATTAAAGATCTTGAATTTTTGATCAGAGATGGCAAAGGTACACAAACGTATATGTGTACTTTAGCCTGACAATTTTGTTTTAGTAAAGGAAGCGAACCTGCAATATGGCAAAAAAATCACTGTAACAGTCTGTTATTTCAATTATTTATTTATTATTGTCCCAACCATGTTGAAATTGGCATTAATGTTGGAAAGTCACACTGGCATAAACCTTAAAATATTGGGATATTTCTATAAATACATTACTGTATAGGACAAAAGTTTCTAAAAAAGCAAAAACAAGGCCATTTTCAAAACTGGTGCTGCTTTAAAATTACACAACAGAATAAACTATTAAAGGAGTCATAGAACACATTTGTTGACCATCAGAAATTGTTCTTTGAGGCTCAATAATAGTGTATGCTTTAATTACCCAATTGGAAAGACTTTTAGTGGATCTCCAAATCCAACAAACACCTTGAACAAAACATATTGATGGGGCATAAGGCCCTACGACTGGGTCCAGATGCATGATCCCGGACACCATCATATAGACAGGCACCAAAGCTATAACCAATGCTTCTGGAAGACACTTTTGTTTTCACGTCATCTGTAACCTGTCACCTGTAACACCTGTTCTGTCATCTGCATTCAGATATCAGCATGTCAAATCTATTCAGCTTTGGACGATTACTCTATAAGATGCGGCTCCACTAGTAATAGTTGTCCTAATCAAGTGTGTAATCTGAGTGGCAGCACTGATTAATAAATACGGTAGGTAACTCACAAACAGCCATGACTGATTCTCTATGTTTTATTGAAATTAATAAATATTTTACTTGCATAATTAAAAAAAAAAAAACAAATTAACAAAAATTAACAAATTGGTAACAAATTTCAATAAATGCCCCAATTGGGAACTAAGTATGTCAAAGAAAGGGAGGGAAAGGAGATGAGAGTGGAGAGAGGGATTAGTTTCTTATGAATGAATTTGGGGTGTCCAAACGAATACTGCCCCTGTGTGGTGGCCCGGGGCAACTGCTGTTCCCAGTTCTAAATGGATGGTTTCTATGTAGGCTAAACACATTTTTGAGACTCAAACTTGAACAATAAGGATGAGGTGAAATTGTACACTTTTAAGACTTTTACCCATGGGTTATAACAGGCTTAAAAACGTTATTGTGTCCAAAATCCTGCATTGTGCAGCACTTGCAGTAAAATGCAGGATTTTTTTGCAGTGGATATTATTAGTATTTTTTATGAGTGCTGAGTGCAGTAATACTGTATGATAAGTAGTAAGCAACATACATTACTCTGCACATTAAAGCTAGGCTACATTATGTGTCTTTTTACTGTTTCCTAGTAGGTGTCTAGTTGGCCTAGTTGGTGCATGTTTGCCAATGATTTCTTCATTCCTCTCATGCAATATTCCAACATTTTTTATTTATCAATTTCAGACACCATATGGGCACCTTAAATGACTAAACATCGACGCCAGTTTAATAAAAGGAACTTGCTAAAATGCACTTGCCTTGGAAATGTTGAATGTATAGGCTAAGTGGGGCGGTACTGTTGTGGTCTAAGCATCCGGCAACTCTAATCTAACATGGACGCCGCCTAGGGAAAGGAACGCTGGGTGCAATTTTTACAGGAAATACTCTCACCGCGGTCGTATGTATTTGTAAAGGGCTGCCATTTTACCGAGCTTACGGTAAGAATATCTTCCTAAGACTAGTGTTCGACAAAAGTTGATGCATAGTTGGACCTACTGTGGTTGTTGTTGAACATCAGATGCATTAAATATTTCGCAAGCAGAAAAGAAATATAGAAGCATAATGGCGCTAACCTTTGTCGTATATAGCTTACAGAAGCTAACTGGTTGTAACGTCAGCAAATTCAAAATACAATTCCCCATAGTCGTGCATTAATAATACACTTACACATGCAGCCTTGTCCTATGTTCGAGGACAATGTAAATTGTATAGTTAACGTTACACTATGTAGGCCACCATGAATTCCGTTTCAGTACATCGCTAAGTCGGCTAACAACTAATGTTATTAGCAACTCGGGTAACCTGCAAGGATCAGTATTGGTTTCGCGCATCTAAAATGAGGAAACGCAGACCGTAGTTAATGGAGAGTTTCTCACTAGTTTCTCAAGTGCATTAAAATGTACTTCATACCGTTTTGACACGTGGTCAAAACATGGTGTGTTACCGTCAGTTTTCGTTCATTCGTAATCGTTATTTAGCTTTGCTAATACTGTTTAAACACGAACTCTACACCAATGCCGTATGCAACCAAAATTAACTGGCTTAAATCAATCGATCAATTTGCACATGCTCAATGTCGACCTAACTGATGTTTTGCATACAGTTTGGGCCACTCTGCCAACCGACTGCACTGAAGGCTTTGACATTTGTTTCACTGTGTGAAAAGCATATAAGTTCCTCAATCACTCTTTCAGTGCATGTGGGCATTGTAGTAAAATATTAGATAGTAAAATATTGGCCATGCCAGGCCGCGCTGTTTGGCTAATCGAAATAAAACATATTTCTCCCTCAGGGAAATATAAACCAACGGAAAGCTCTGAGATTCTCGTACAAATGTATCTGGAAGCTAACACAGCAGCATAGCTTTCAAGACATTGGATTGTATGCTTTTAGCATATTAAACAGTTTTGTATTAAACATCTAAATTGCGTAGGCCTACTGACTACTAGTACAGTTAACAAACAAATAACATTTGGTAGCATGTTTAACAACAATAAGAAGCTTTTGAGGTTTTGTATAACTAAGTACAACTAAGGATACATTTTGTTGCTTCCCAACAGGCTTGACAGAACCATGACCCATAACCGAGTACAGATTGTATCCCTGTCACACCACCAGTGTATCCTGGAGGAGATGCACCAGCTGAGGAACACTGGACACCTGTGTGACATCACTGTGCAGGTAGACCACCAGGGCAACATGAGTGAGTTTGAGGCCCACCAGGTGGTGCTTGCAGCGGCCAGTGGCTACTTCAAAAGCATCCTGTTGGCAGAGGAGCCTGTAAAGAAAGCGCTCCTGTGCGATGTGCCTGCCTCAGCCTTTGAAGCATTTCTGCAATATGTCTACACCGGTGAGGTGGAAGTAGAAAGGGCAGTTATCCACAACATATTTAAAATGGCAGAGTTACTAGAATGTGTTGACCTCCTTGATGCTTGCAAGGCAGTGAGTGGCCTCGCTGTGGCTAATGATACAGAGAGACCAGACCCACAAGGCTTGGCTGAAACAAATGAAACCTTTCAGCCTCCCTCTCCATCTCCTCCAATGCGACGAGTTAGAAAAACCAAAGCGGGGCAAAAACGAAAAGCCCAAAGCAGGGAAGCAAAAACCACAAAAGTGTGCAGTGATTCCCCAAACTCTGAAGAAAAGAAACCACAAAAGAAGAGGAAGAACAAGGATGCGACGGATGCTCTTAAGGACGTAGAGGAGACTGACAAGGACGAGGGGAAGGACAAGGAGCCTAAAATGAAAAGGCGGAGCGTCGGGCTCGCTAGCCGCACCCAGCCTTTGGGTGTCCGTGCAAAGAAGCGTCCCGGCAGAGGGAGGGCCAAAGCCAGTGTGGTAGCCAGTGACACTCCCCAGGAGGAAAACCCAACCTCGGAGGTGGCTGCAACTCCGCAGAGCATCGAACAGAGTGACAGCGGCTTGGACAAAAGTCACACTCCCATCACCCACTGTGACAACGAGTCCACCCCCTCGTTGACACCACCACGACCACGATCACCATCTTTCTCTACGTCTTCCTCTTCCTCTTCCTCTTCAGACAGTGGTGCAGAAGACACAGTGCCGAAAAGCAAGGTGCGTAGTTCGCGGGTGTCGTTCCGCTGTGATAAGTGTGACAAGTCGTTCCTCTACATGAAGGTCTACGTGAAGCACATGCAGCAGAGTCACGGAGAGCAGCCGCAGGTGGAGTTCCGCTGCTCAACATGCCAGCAGACCTTCGCCAACCGCTGCAACCTCAAGTTCCACGAGCTGCACGTGCACAGCGACATGCGACTGTACCCCTGCGACATCTGCGGCAAGGCCTTTAAGCGCAGGAAGGACGTGCGGCGACACCGGAAGCAGGTGCACGAGGGCGGCTACGAACGGCATCACTGCCCCGACTGCGGGAAAGCGCTTAGCTCGCGATCTGCCCTCAAGCTGCACGAGCGCACGCACACGGGATACAAGCCCTTCGAGTGCCTGGAGTGCGGCGCCAAGTTCGCACAGAGCTCCGCACTTAGGACGCACCAGAGGTTTGTGTGTGTGTGTGTGTGGAATAAAACATGCATGCTTAAACAGTCTCTCTTACACAAACACACACCCTGGTTATACAGCCATCGATTGCCTGTAGCATGACCCAAAAGTTCTCAAATTTTACCAGTCACCCTGTACACATTTATACACAGATCACATACACATTATGCACACACAAGCTGTTGTTTACTCCGCTTCCTTATCTGCAGGTAAATGCCTCAAACACCTGACACCCAATGTTGTCGCAGATGATTTCTCATTGCCAAGACCAAACATATCCCAACTCCTTTCAGTCCTGTTAATTGTTCCTGCAAAGTCCTGTAATGCAGTTCCCAACTGGGGGGTCCCGGTCGACATGGGGGCCTCAGCGAACTCTGTAGGGAGTCGCGCCATATTTAAATTTTTTTTAGCAGTGGGCAATCAGGAGAACGATCGTGTTGTCTTAGTTAATTTTATACCTTGGCTGAGTCTCACCGATTCCCCTTCAGCAGCTAATACTAATGATTCAAGCTATGGACCCAAGCAAGTGAGGAAGCTCCAAACATTTCGGGTTGTAGCGCAATACTGGAAAACATCAAGATAGTTACCTGAACTATGGTTTTATTCCATTTCCTCTAAGTCCCTGACCAAGCCACAGTGCATAATCTGCATCAAAGTTCTTGCCACTCAAATAAGACATTTGTAGATGAATCATCCCTAATACTGTGACAGCATTTTTGAGTGCAAGGCAAAAGAATTGCCACACCCAAAATGAGATGCGAGACATCACAGCTACTGACAAGAAACTTTAACGGGCCAATTTAAAGAAACACGCCACCGATTTTCAGTATTGAAATATGTTCTTCCCCGAACTTAGATGAGTTGATAGATACCCGTCTCGTTTCTGCGCATCAGTAAGCCATTTGTGACTGAAAAACATGGCCTTAAAAGCAGCACGACACTGTATTTCAATAATAAAATATGTTCTTCCCCTAACATAGATGAGTTGATACATACCTGTTTCGTCTCTGTGCGTGCATGCAATCACTCTGGCGCGCGATGCTACTTTGTTGGCATTTAGCTTAACCCAGTTCTTTCAGTTCATCCAAACAGCCTTGGAGTTAGAAACAACCAAACACATCCACGTCTTTCCTATTTACAGGCGGGTACCCGAATAGTTATCTAAGGCGGTTGTGGTGACACAAAATAAAACGAAGCAATTTTCTAAGCAGATAACAAAGGGAACTATATATGGCAGAGAAACACTTGGGAGCCCTTTGCTGTCAGCGCAGTAATATCCTCACTGCTGAAAACTCGTTTCCCTCAACGATGTTACTGCGCTAACGGCAAAGGGCTCCCAAGTGTGTCTCCGCCATGCATAGGTCTTGTTGTTATCTGCTTAGAAAACTGCTTTGTTTCATTTTGTGTCACCACAACCGCCTTAGATAACTATTTGGGTACCCGCCTGTAAATAGGAAAGACGTGGATGTGTTTGGTTGTTTCTAACTCCAAGGCTGTTTGGATGAACTGAAAGAACTGGGTTAAGCTAAATGCCAACAAAGTAGCATTGCGCGCCAGAGTGATTGCATGCACGCACAGAGACGAAACAGGTATGTATCAACTCGTCTAAGTTAGGGGAAGAACATATTTTATTATTGAAATACAGTGGCGTGTTGCTTTAAAGGCCATGTTTTTAAGTCACAAATGGCTTACTGATGTTTTCCTTAAAGGCCCACTATGCAACATTTTTCATTTAATTAATCTGTTTCATACTGTTTAGGATGCTAAAATTAGTCATTATACGGCGAACGAACAGTGTAGAATGCGCCACCGTGGCCAATAGCGGTAGATACAGCACTTGCAATGTTCAGCAGCGCGGCCCGCCTCCAATAGAATGCAGTGCAATACAATGCAATACAGCGTCTTTAGATGGAGCTTGTGAGAGAGAAAAACAGAATGTTACTTAGCCCCCGTTTAAATACTTTACATTACGCTATTATTTGTGCATAAGCATATCTAGGCCTTACAATATTTTCTGGGAGAAAAGAGGGTTGGCAAAAAAAGGTTGGGAACCACAGCTCTTATTTACTTCTTATGTCAACCTATATCAATGGTTAGATAAAGTGCACGGTAGACAGCCAGGTTTGACTAACTCTGGTAAAATGTAGTCACTAGATTTGGTAGATAATTATTTTGTTAGATAGATGATGAGAAATCTTCTGTTATCAGTTTTTCAGAGTCAGCGGTATGTCACACAACATAAATGACCCACTTTGGCGTGGTTTTCTCTCGTGTCATCTTTGCGTTGTCCCTAAACAGGCTCCACACCGGGGAGAAGCCGTTTGCCTGCGACCAGTGTGATGCCAGGTTTACCCAGAACCACATGCTGGCTTACCATAAGCGTGTCCACACAGGTATGCACACTGCACTCTATGGGCGCTGAAAACATGTCTGATCTATGCTGCCCTACAAAGGCAAAGAGCAGTATGTGTATTTTTGCAAAAAAATTTTAAAGTGCAGGATCAGCTCAACAATCTGTAACAATTTCATGATACATTTTTTTGTTTGCAGTTTGTATGGAAAAGTATTACCATTACTAACAGTTTACTTGCACTTACTGCAGTCTGCCTTGGTTTTACTATAAAAACACAAAAGGCTGTTTTTCTCAGTTTGGTGTTTTTGCACGTACCGCTCTTTGGCTTTGTAGGGCAGTATGGGAGACACAGGTCAGTGTGTAGGCTTCTTTGGTAAAATATCTGGGCTCTGATTATGTCTGTTTTTGTGTGTGTCTGTGTGCACACACAGGTGAGAGGCCGTTCATGTGTGAGATCTGTGGGAAGAACTTTGCGTCCAAGGAGTACCTGAAGCACCACTCCAGGCTCCACTCGGGACACAAACCATACAAATGCGAAGTCTGTGCCAGACCCTTCGCCCAAAGGAACTCCTTACATCAGCACATGAAAACACATACTGGTAACACACACATTCAACTTCAATTCAATTGTATTTGTATAGCGCATTTTTTACAAAAGGCATGTCTGAAAGCGCGTAACACAAAGAGACCCAATGAGCAACAGGGGCAAGGAAAAACTCCCTAGCAGCGTTTTTTGTTTTTACTTATTATGGTAAAGGAAGAAACCTTGGGCAGTTCCGACGGCTCAAGGGGCTAGCCCAACTGCCTAGGGCAGGTTTTTAGTCTCTCAGATGGTGATTAGTCCACTATTATTCCATTAGGTACACATTATAAGAAAATTGTGGTATAATTAAAGAGTCCCATTATAATTCCATGATATAGTCCCATATCATTTGGAGCAGTCAAGCCAAAGGGCCAGCTGGAGGCTGTATCAATCATGTCAGGGTCGTCTGTGGAGCTGAAGGCAGCCCGACCAGGAAGTCGTACCCTATGCCATAAGGCATTTCTTTTTTTTTTAGGTTCATGCATATAAACATCTACATGCATATAAACATTCCATGATGTACAACATACAATACAATGCCCTCTGCAGTGCTCACCTATGTACAGGAAATTGCCTTGCTTTATATTTATAGTTTGTTAGGTGCAGTGAAACCCAGCTTTAAATTGTTTAGTATGCATGACATTGTGTGTTTGTGTGTGTGTGCGTGTCCTTGTATGTGTGCACGTTTGTGTGTTTATGCGTGATTATTTTGTACAGTGCATTAAAATTCCTTTGTGTATGAAATGCGTTATATAAATAGATTTTTCTTGCCTTGCCTTGCTTAACGCAATGCTCTTTTGCAGGCGATCGTCCGTACCACTGCACTGACTGCGACAAGAAGTTCACGCAGCTGAACGCGCTACAGAGGCACCAACGCATCCACCGGGGGGAGAAGCCCTTCCAGTGCACGCTCTGCAACCGCACCTTCACCGACAAGTCCACACTGCGCAGGCATGCAATGGTGAGCTGCAGCTTAGAGGCAACAAGTGTTTAAAAACGACCAAATGGTGAAAAGGCTGTTAACGTTTGGAATAGAGTTCATAACTATATGATATACGCTATCTTAACCTTACAGCTACAGTAGGCTACAGTATAAGATTATGCTCTCTCGTCTCCCACCTCCACGCAACTATTCAAACAAGAAAATAGAGTTTGCTTTTTTCTTGTTTGCTTGATGCGCAGTCGATGCTGGTTTTCAGCACTGCAGGTAAAGTTGGCTGTCGATCCACAACATGCCCTGTTTAAGCTGGACAAAGTAAACATGCTGTTTTTTCTAGCGAAAAATGCTGACTAGATTGACTTGACTAAATTATTTGACTTATTATTTTGTTATTGTTTCATTATTAGTATTTGGTTTTCAGTTTCTGAATGGTTTAAACACAAGCCAACAGTCTGGTGACACTGTCTGAGCCTTACTTCACAATTTTTTTTATTATTCACGGTAACATCGTATACTGACGTAAAATAGGGTTTGGAGGAGGTTTGACCGTATCCAAATTTGGATTCTGCCCAAGCCTAGTTCCTAACTAACATTTGAAATAGGGTTGCCATTCTGTACATTACGGATTTGTTCAGTGTCTGAACCTTAAAAGAGGTGTTTGTCCTCCTCAGACCCATGACAAGAACACGCCGTGGAGGAACTTCCTGAAGGTGCTGAAGGACAATGTGGAGGAGAAGCCCGTCAAGACGCCTCGCCCGCCTCCTGTGAAGAAAGAGAAGAAGGAGAAGAGCACTAAAACACCAGCCAGCCCTTCAGAGACCCCCAGGACCAGGGCTCGGGCCAAGGGTGTCCGGACGCAGGCTGAGGCCCAGGCCACAGTTTCGGCAGAGTCTGTGGCGCTGCCGGCGGATTGGGCCAGCCACGGCACCATCACACTGGTCAGCCCTGCCTCTCTGAGCGGCTTCACTGTCATTCAGACGGAGGTGAGCGCTGGCACGCAGCTGGTGACAGCCGACGGTGCGGTTGCCGTGCCCCTCTCTCTTCCCATCTCCGTCACGCACACCGACGCTAGTGGCACTACTACTACCAGCACTAGCACGGCTCTACCCCTTCCCGTGTCGGACGCCATTTTGGCTCCAGGGCACAAGCAGTTCCAGGTCATGTCGCCAACCCTGGAGGCGGCCATGGTGGCCGGGGAGATCCAGTGTGTGACGGTGGGGGAGACGGAACACACCGGCTCGGACTCTGTTCCCCATGTAGCCGAGACGTGTGTCTACACTGAGTAGCCATGGAAACGGGCAGACAAGAGAGACAGACAGAAGACAGGATAGGGGGATCCTCTCCCCTCTGTGCTCACAACGTTCCTGACTTTCAATTCCATTCATTTTCATTCATTCAAGTTCATGCATAATTTTGTGTCTAAGTTTTGGTCAAATTATGTTCAGTTTATCATCCACATTCTGTCAAGATGACTAATGTCTCTCAGTAGACTTAACCTGTATACAAGAGCAAGGTGTTGTCAAGGACTCAGCATAATAGGATATGTCTTTACCAGACATGCATTTCCATGCTTTGCTTGCTTTTGCCAGAATATATGAACTTTAGGAACATCTCCTCAACATTTCACTTCTCATTTTTCATATATGTCTATCTATATGGATCTTTCTAGAAATGGTTGTTTTATATCTTTAGGAAGCAAATCAAGTGAGTCATATTTAGTCTTTTGAACTTTAATGTAAGAATTTGGAAGATATGTAAAAATGTATGAAATGTTTGTTTTTTTTTCCTTCCAAATATACTGTCGAGTTCACAAAAGGCTTCGAGAGATTTTAGGGCGTAGAGAAGCGTGTTAATACGTCTCTAAGGCATGTGTGATGTATGTGTGTATGCAGATGGATGGACAGATTGGCAGACATGTTTGGAGATGCACGTACATGTTAACTTTGTTTTTGACCCTTTACAAAGAGCGCAGAAAAGACCCATCAGTCGGGGATAGTTATGTCGTATATTTTTAATCTTTCCGTACATTCATACATCAGACATGAGCGTGACTACTCAACAGGCATCCTACTTTTGGACAGAAACCTTGATAAGTACGCAAGTCACCTCCAGTGATGAGGAGAGGACAGTTAAAACACAAAAAAAAAAAACACCTCCGTTATGTCTCACGATGTAAAAGCACACAAGACTGGACACAAAAACGACATGCTCTGACTGGTACTGAGCAGTAGAAGAGGTGCACTACGCTATCGCACTACGTTCAGAAGTGTGCATACATGACCATAATACACTAATTCACAAGAGCACACCGACACAGGAAGCACGCACATATATAAACATCTCAGTCTTTAGCCATGAAAAAGTATTTAGGACTTCTATTAAATCTTTAGAAGATATAGAAACAGTTTTAGGAGAAGAAAGAAATCATGTCATATAATATTGACAACTGTACAAAAGGTGATGATACGACCAATGAGTGAGATGATAAAAATTTTAATTTTACTAGCTCCATCTCCACCACTGAATGGTCATCTGAAGGATTGGATCTTTCTCTGGTGGGCATCAGTGATATGAACATGTTGAATGTATAGACATGCAAAGTTACAGATATTACAGAGTTGCTGAAACTTGAAGATGTGTTTTTTGTTTTGGGGGGGGGGGGGGGGGGGGGGAGAAGCTATGAAAAAGGTACAATCATTTAATTTTCTTCCTCACCTGAACACGCTCACTATTTCAAGGAAATAATGAGCCCAAAGTGAAAAACCTAAACTCTTAAACTTTAAATGATTTCCTATATTACAATCTAGGGAGTATTTGGATGAAATGGTATATTACCACACATGGATAGGTAACAAGCTTACCCAAGCTTCCTATACCACACCCTCCTTGGCCAAACAAGAGAGCATGAATGGATTGGCAACTAAAAGCTTTTCAGTATTTGCTCAAATCACATTCATATTTTAATGACCGAGGCGGCGCATGTTAACTACGAGGAAAAAACACGAGGAAGATGGTTTTAAAAACAGCTTTTGGAGTAAGAGTGACGTGAACACACAGCCTGTTGTCGTGTCCTGGGCGTAAATACTGTACAGACTAAGTCATGCAGCGGTCAGAATCCCTGAAAAATAATTCTTCAGTGCTCAGCGAGGAGACACAGAGAACCAACCTAAAGAAGCGTGAACCCGACCATGAAAGCAACCAGGACCACACAGGTCCAGCCTGACACTAGCTGGGTCTTGGGGAAGAGGAAGCAAATGGATGGAATTGGAACTAATCAAATGGAATCAGAATCTGTGTGGGTGTGTTTAGTGACTATACATGAGGGCAACGTCACGCCACAACTGTTATCTTAGATGGGACACGCCCATGTTCGGGGTAAAAAAAAAAAAAAAAAAACCCTAAAAGGTCGCTGTCCACCAATGCTTTTGAATTTATGTATCAACACTTTGTCATCAGCTCCCAGACTACTGCCATGGCTCTCCCCCTATATGACTTTTGGATTCAATATGTAGTAACCGAATGTTTGATTACCCTGAAAGGGGTGTTAGCCTCCTAGCGACGATAACGTTCCCGGATGTTTGCCCTCATGGACGGACACTACTGGCCCCCGACAAGGTCGCTCCATTGCAGGGGCGCAGAGGGAGCGCTGACGGGTTACAATCATAAGTTATAACGTAATGCCTTCATTTGGTAAGACAATAAATATATCGCTTTAGTACATTAGGAAGTTCTATTCTATAGATCCTTTACTCTTTATGTGTTGCAGCATTCATAACAGGCTCATACTGAATGTGGGACTGAGTTATGACTGCCATTGCACAATAACAATGAGAAGTCAAACTAAAGAATTCTGGGAGAGTGTGAAGGGGTGCTGTAGGAGGTTGGGTTGAGGGTTGTTGATGAAAGATACTGGGTTGGAGGTGGCGTGTGTGTGTGTAAGATGTTCTCTCGTGTTCAGCGTAGATCTCCCTCATCTCCCTGGATGGTCTTCTTGATGCGGAGCAGCATGGTGGTCAGCCACTGGTCCAGACGGGAGATGGAGTCAAACTCTTTCACCTGTGCGTGTACACACACACACACACACACACGTCATACACACATTAAGTCTACTTAACACATTTCCACTGGCAGATTCAACACACATTAACACACTTTCTAATGCTGATAACTGAAATACTGTAGGTGCCAACACAGGTAAATGCTATAGAACATGCCATGGCCGCTATTTGTCTCATACACCTGCATATCTGCATAGCGTTTTTTTCTGATTTTAAGTAACACCAAAGACCTTTTAGTACCTTTAAATAATGTTTTCAAAATCGTTTCAGTGGTCCATCAACTTGTATCATGGTGAACGATACTTGCTGCATTTGTTCTGCGGCCCTCTATCGGCTATAACGGCACTAAACAAGTTTGCCCAATCGGGTAGCGGATCTGTAGTTCAAGTAAAACTACAATTGACTTGCCTTATGGCAAGCTTCCGCTTCCAACCTGTAGACGTGCCATTTTCAAAACTCCTTTTGGTGCTGCTTTAAGAGCTACATATACTCGTATAACAGCTTTGAAAGGGTCCGTCTGAAGCTGATGGGGGCTACTATGGCAACACACGTGGGACACTGCAGGAATAAGGCGGAAAGACTCACAGCTTCTGTGAAGGCCTCGCTGTTCTGCTCCTCATGAGCTTCCAGAAGTTTCTGTTGGAGACGTGCGTCAACGGTCAGATATGGGCCTTTCACACAACATTCATATATTCATTCATAACAATATCCTTCACAAATACACACACACACAAACATGCACGCATGCAAACACATGCACACACACACACACACACACACGCAAGCACTCACACGCCACAAAACGCCTCCCTACAGGTGCATTACAAGCCCTGGAAAGGTGATACCAACCTTGAGCAGCTTGCATTCTCTTGAGTCTGAGAAAGCAGGAAACATTTCCTCATACTTCTCGACAGCCAACTACACAGGACAGGACAAGACAAAACTTACCAAAAAACAAGAAACACTTAAAACACTTACAAAAATAGTGACAATATATAGTGACAACATCCTGAACGGAGTCAATCTCAGTAAAACATACTGTATAACCCCATTCACTAAGTAAAAAGGAAACATTGAAATAATAATAATAATAATAAAAAAAACAACACTTGGCTTCTGAGTTAATAACTGACCTTTGCGTTGAGCTCGTCTACGATGAAATGGCAGAGAGAGGCTTTGAAGAAGTACTCTTTGGCGCTGTATTTCAGTAAGGGGTTGTCCATAGTATTGGACCCAACCTGGAACGCAAACGGCGTCGGTGACGCAGAACAATCAAATCACACTGCATCAGGGAGAACAACGGAAGCTGTCCAGACGGAGAGGATTAACGTAACCGCGGGTTTAAGCCCATATGCGGACAGACGCACGCGATACACAATATTCAGCATCTACTCAGAGATCCACATCCTGTGCATAAATATACAGAGATGCATGCATGCACACATGCATTTGATATATGGAACAAGACACTGCTAGTATAAGACACTACTAGTAATGGACACAATAAATCACAGTAATATTCTCCGGCCTCAGCATCTACTCAGAGATCCACATCTTTTAAATATACATCAATATACAGCATAATCTGCATACAGACAGACATGTATATACTGTATACATATATAAATCCAGAGATATTTACAGAACAAGAAACTAGTAGTAAATTAATTAATTGATTGATTGATTGATTGATTAATTAATTAATTAATTAATTAATATTATAATATTAATCAGTCTGGAGTTATACCTGCTCATAGATCTCAATGGCCTTAGGGTACTGTTCCAGCTGGGCACTGTAGGCAGCCACCTTCAACAAACACTTATTGGCTGAGCTGTATGGGGAGATGGAGGGAGGGAGGGAGAGAAAAAAAAGAAAGAAAGAGAAAAAGAGAGAGATAGAGAAAAAGAGCGAGAGAGAGTGTGAGTGTCAGTACTCCTGTCATGTCATCACTGTGGGCAGTGTGGGAGTGGATCTGCATGATTCTAACCCATTGAGTACAGTGTGAAGTGGGGATTAGCCGACTACAAAGTCGACTACATATGCCAGTGAATCAAACCTAGAACCTAGGTGTCAGTACACAAGTAGGTTTAGAGACACTACACTTGAGAATGACTTGGTGAGAATGACTTTGTACTTTGTCAATAAAGATTACAGAGTTTCCTTTTTTAACAATCTGCTGGTGGTGTGCCTCATGATTTTTTCAATTGAAAAGTGTGCCTTGGCTCAAAAACGGTTGGAAAACACTGGTTTATTGGACGAGTAACAATAGATCAAATCTGGGGTCAAACAGTGTCATTCTTTTTAATGTCCACACTGGTAGTGTAGAATCTGGCAAAATCGCTTTTCATTGGAATGCGCCCTCGACACATTTATTTATTTGAGTACGTCTTGTGTACAAAGTCCTAGATGTAAGTTATTATGTCCTGAATCTTTGGCGGAAGTCAAAGTGTCCAAAACAGTCAGTGTAGAAGTAGTCCATCATTACCTGTTTGATTCTTCACCCTTATAGTAGTCTGCCGCCTGTTCAAAATGTGCAATAGCCTAAGGAGAAAAGCCCACAATGGAATATAGATTACTTATGTCCCTCATTTCAGTAGAACAACCGTGCACAAGGACTAAAACACCACAACAATTGTGCAGCTGCTGGAAAGAAAAACTCAAAATTGGAATAATCCAATCCCTCCAAATGTGACATTTGAACGCATAGCACGCATACAGTACATGCTAGCTGTTCTCCTTAGAGTAAAGAGAATATATCAGAGTGTGACTCCCTGATCGGCCATTAGCAGCAGCCCTGCGCTCCAAACGGCTCGGTCACGGAGTCGGCCGCGCTCACCTTCTCGATGTCCACCAGCTCGGACTCGTAGATCTCTGCAATGGTGATGTGGTGCTTGGCGGCGATGGTGAATCTGCCCTGGCAGATACAATTCAAAAAGAGCGTAAACAACAGGCCCCAGGCATGCCCGTCTACAGTACCCAGATCTGACTCACACTAGAAACACAGGCACAATGAGATCGCTGACAGGTTCACTCCTGAGGTGAAAACAATGGCATGGATGGGGTGGAATTGACGAGAGGAATAATTAGGGTGGGTGATTCACGTTTTAAATGCATCTTGTATGTTTGCATGTTTCAGGCCATTTTGGGTTTGGGTTTACAACGTATCACTTTATTTCAGTTACCCTGAAAAAATCAAACAAATGCAAATAAATAAATAATTAAATAAATAAATAAAGTCATTAAATAACAAAAAATCTGCAATGAAAAAAGAATGTGGAAGAAAAATCTGGAGAAATCTGACGTGCCTTTTAAAGGTAATGATTGCGATAGATGTGCTTTTTTGAGGAATGCGTGATACATTATTTTTTTCTTCAAAAGCAATTCATGGAGACAGTTTGTTGGCAGTGCAAATGACACACACATACACACACACACACAC